>BRDA01007973.1:174336-199164 GCA_036984385.1 Crenuchus spilurus | reverse complement strand
TTTTTTTTTTTTTTTTTTTTTTTTTTTTCAAAACAACATTTTTGTGAATTTAGGTTTTGTTTTTGATCAAAATATGTACTACAATAGATATCTAAGACTGTTATCTTTCATTTACAGCAATAATACAGAGTGGCTAAGTTTGTCGCTAATGTGATTGACACGATATTGACACGATATCTCAGTAAATTGCCCAGTGACTTTGGCCTGGATGTCCCTGGCGGGGTCACATATAGTTTATCACAGTATGTGTTGAAGTGATTCTTGCTCAGTAGGATTAGTCATTAAGCTGAAGGTATTTAATGGCAGCATCTGGCATTGTCTGTAGGCTTCTTGACATTCCTACTTAACTTTATCAGTCTATGACCTGTGTATGCTAACATGGCATATCACCCAGAACCCAGATAAAAGTTCAGTAACATCTGAATGAGCAGAATTATGGAAATCAATACCAGCTGCTATAAGTAACCAAAAATGTATTAAATTACATTGTTATATTAATCTCTAATGGCTTAGGTTTATTGCATATCTGATTTTGTTTACTATGGTATTTAGGTTAGTAACTGAAATCCCTGGAGTTTAAGGGCCTAAAATGATACTGTCTGATTTACACTGTCATTATAAAGTGTATAGAGACACTCAGCCCTGCTTCGCACTAGAAGGATCACCATCCATGTCAGGATGACCCATCCCTGGGAGTGTATTATCAGTTTTCTCAGTGCCTCAGTGCTCTCCATGCAGGCTTGAGCATAAGAAGGCCAAGGCTTTTATTTCCTCACATTACTCATACTGCTTGCAACACCATCAGTCAATAATGTGGCATATGTCACAATCCAGTGAATGATCCCGTCCGTTAACTTCTGGTCTGCTATAGGTAACAAAAATATTTAAAAAATGCTGGTTTTTGATCTTGCATATCTGATTTGATTTAATTAGATTTTTATAAGATTCTTGAAGGAAATATTAAGCCCTTGTTTCGTGGGTGGATGTAGTTTATTTTGGCACGTTAAGCATACGATGCAGGCACAGTGCCTGATCTCTTTAATTAGCATCAAATGATAACCCAGACATCAGCCCAAAGAAGCTAAAGCACAAGCAAAGCTCTCCTTTTTGATAAAGTAATTGCATTGGCAGATGCTCTCAGATTTATCACAAACTGGGGGAATGAAAGAGTAACATAGCCTCACACACATTCATGTTGCCCAACCCCCAAGCCATCTGCTAGTGCTATACTCTTTGGGGGTTAGAATTTGGGGAGCAGGAGCAGGAAAGCTTGACAAGGAGAGGAAGTTGAAGAACAATGAGACAAGCCAAAGCAAGTTGAGGGAAGGCGTGTACGTATATACAGTAGCAGCTCAGCAGGGTTAGGCCATCAGACCAGGAAGGAAGGAAGGGGATGAAGGGCTCAGTGACTTCACTTTAGTTATCTTGGCCCACAAAGTTATTGTTTGAACAACCCAATGTGGGATATTCTTACTTTGCCCGCACAATAATATGATCATAACAACTGGTGTACAGTAGCAGAGTTTACAGCTTTTGCCCAATGACCTCATGAAATAGTCTGAAAAAGATTATAATATGAAACAGTGCTTTTGGAACATTTTAATTGTTGTTACACTACCAGTCTGCCAGCAAACATGACTGAGGCAGTTGTTGAAGATAAAGTATTTCCTTATAGAGCCAGACTGTGGAAAGAAGTTAATGAGTTGGCCAAATATGGATGCCATTAGCTCAAGTTTTCCATTTGATTTATTCAGACTGGATACCAATCAGTATTTGATTTTATATACAGTAGCCTAACTTTCTTTGCTTGGGTGCTAGTTCGCAGATAGCACAGTTATAACTAGAGGTGTAACAAAATATTGCTGCACTTGAGTATTTGAGTATCAATTCTCAAAAAACACTACAAGCCATCTTCAGCCATTAAAATGTTCCACTCCCAAGTAAACAAGTAGTGTAACGGTGCACCGTTGGAAATTTTCCTAAAAATTAAAAAAATTACAATATATCACTTTGCTTACAGTATCACAATATATCACAATGTATTGAATCATAATCCTTGTAGTACTAATTTGAATATCATGAAAATTTAACGCGTTCATAATTTAATTCAAAATGGTATACTCAAATTTTATATTCATTACATGTAAAGTGACATATTTAATACTGTCTGAATAGTATCTTACTCAAAAATTTTCCTTACTGATCATACTGATCAACATGAATAAAAATAAGGCTTGAAATGTCACTTTATGTGAAATGAATATAAAATATGTAAAAATTGTCCTTTTTGAATTAAATAATGATGATTTCATTATATTCAAATTTTTGGATGTGACACCATACATATCATATTGCCAGGTTCTTCCCAACACACAGCCCTAGTTTTAACCATGCTACTCCAATGTTTAACTGTGCCATTCTTTTATTTCATCACCATCATCATCTCTAAAATGGCTTCATCCATGCCAGGGTTGTGGTGGGTCCAGAGCTACCCAGAATCACTGGGTACAGGCAGGAAAACAGCCTTGACAAGGCACCAGTCTATCACAGTCTATCTTTTAATTGTTTCTGGAATTTTGTGGAAGCACTGAATATGTATCATAACAGTTTCAATATATCACCACAGGTTGCTCTGTAATAAGATTTATGTCAAAGCAAACAGGTTAAATAAGGAGCTTTACTTGAACCGTCTTTGATGTCTATTTGTTGGGCATTGTTTCATTCCCCTACAAAAATATGCTTGTACTGAAACATAACCCCAGCATTTTTAATGACAACATTCAGTGTATGCAATTAAAATCAAGCATTCTTCATTTTGGAGGCTTTTTCACATGCACTGGTGATAACACTATTAGCTGTCAGACAGCCCTGTGGTCGTTTGTACAGTAACATTGTGTTTTTTCCTCTTCTCTACTTTGTTTACCCATTAAAAAAGCCCCTGTTCAGTCCATGTGGGATTTGCAGCCCAATGTTTTGCAGTCCCAAAGGCTTTTATTGAATAGCACAGACCTTTAGAACTCAGTCCCATTATGTCTGTGTGTAATACAACATTAAACCAGTTGGCAAACCCTGTCAGAAAAAAACTGAAACCAAATTTTTCTAACAATAACCAGAGAATACAGTAAAATTCAAACTATATTTTCTTTTAAATAAGGCCTTTATATGCCAACATTTGCACAGCCATAATAAGTAGAAATAATACCTTGAAGTAGAGTCTTAATTGGTGTATTAAAATATAGGTTCAGGATATGATTGTGCCGTATACAGTCACATCAGAATATTTTGACCACCTACCTAATGGGAATAACCACCCTTGGCTTTGATGACACTAGCGAGATGTCATGGCATAGACTGTATTAGGTGACGGAAAGTGTCTGAAGGCACTTGTGTCCATTTGAACTGCAGCAGAACACTCGCTGTACCACTTGCTGAAGGTGTTAATCCCCTCTGGCATCAATCGCCCTTAGGGCACCACAGTAATTTTGTTGGGAGGCACTCAATGTATGAGTAGGCCCATCTTGGTACACCTTCACTACAACTAAGAACAGCATCACCATATGTGATGTAAGCAAACGTGAGCTCTGATAAACCATAATGTCTTTGTTACATTTTGTCAGTTTGAAATATAATCCAGTACTGGGAATCTAGTAAAAAAATCTGTCAGAATCTAAGTGGCACTATGGAAGTAATTTTAAACACTTCTAAGTAATGTTTCTCCAGAATATTCTGTCTTTTGTTTGGATCTTCAGGTATCTTAATGGCTTGTTCATAATTCTTCTAAATGTATTCATCCGTCTTGTTGCTGGTTGTGATAATGTGTCCAAAATAAGAGAGCTTTAGTTTCGTTATCTGAGCTTTGAGTGAGAGCTGAGGAATGATTTGGCAAAGAATCCATTTGTTTGCTGTCCAAGGTACTTTCAAAAGTCTTCATCAATACCAGAGTTCAAACGCATTAATAGTCTACCTGTCCTGTTTTTGTTTTTGTTGTTGTTCATAAAGAAGCAAACAGAAGGCCAGTTCTGATATCTGTTGACACAAATCACTACATTTGAACATCTTCTTAAGCGACTTCAACCCTTTTCCTCAGAGTTCTACTTGGTGTCATATTTCTTGACTGCTGGATCTTTTCTTGTTAATAATTGATTGGAGTAGGCAGAAGCAGTCCTTTTATTTCTTCTCCATCAGTGGTAAATTTATCATTTTTCTGACTGTCTTTGTCAGGTCTTTGTCTTCATATTGAGCTGAAGTCCCATCTTTTCTCTCTGTTCTTTAATTTTCCTCATAAGGGCCTTTGGAACTTCCTGATTTCCTGGGTATCAAACCTTGAAAGTTATTGAGATTTCTTTCAACAGTCTTGAATCCTCGACAATCTTCATCCAGTCTTGCTTCTGTCATTGTATGTTCAGCATACAAGCTGATATAGTCTGTCCAAAAGTGCTTAAAAACCAATCAGCTGCATATTTCATTGCAGATATCATATGTAGTCTTGTTTAGTTGGATTTGGTGCAGACAAGTGTGTGAAATTATTAATAAAATTAGCTGCCATAAGTAATATGTCTCTAGTTGTCGGCCTTTTTTGTGTATTTCTCATGTGCACTTCTTAGACAGTTATCAGTCTTTTTGCATGTCTGATCAGCCGTTTCTCCACTCCAGTTTTCAGTCCCTGGGAGAAACTCTCAATAATCCTCACATCCTTTTCTAGTTTCTTTGCTGGCAGTCATGCTTGAGAATAACTGTCCAAGTTTTCCCCAGTAATATTAAGCAAAAACTGCAGATTAAAGTCTTTAGTTTGTAGGTTCAGCAGCTCTTAAGGCAATTCATTAATTTCACTGACCTAGACACTAATGTAAGATACTTGCTGTAGTTGTACATTTCATTGGCGGGGTCATCATTTTCTAATTTCAATCACGCTAAATTTAACACATAACCTCCTAATTTTTAATGGGTATTATCCACATTTATGCAGTTTTATGTTGTATAATATATTTTACCAAAATAAATTACAAGTAGGATATCATTTCTGTAGAGCCAACTGGAAGTAGACCTCAACATACTCCGTTGATTAATAAAATATGGTGCTGTGCAACCTCTCAGTCTGAACATATTGCACATCATACAAGTACAGCTGTCTCTTAAACATATCACAGGAATGCAGACCATTTCTCCACCCTGGCTGTATTTTAATAGCAGGTATTGATGGGTTCAATAAAATATGGCCTTGAGGAAAGAAACTAGCAGCTTGCCAGACCTCCTCTAACTAGCTACCAATGCCTTTAACTTTGAGCCTGGATATCTTATGTGTTCCTTGCAACATTTTTCATACAGTGACATATGTGACATATATGACATTCATATCTTAGTAGACTGATTTGAATTCCTTTTCCTGTATCACAGGAGCCAACTAGTATCCACATGCTCACAGGCAAGAAAATAAGCTCTCTGACTAGACGTGTAACAAAATAGTAATACTCCTGATTTTCACAATATTTTGCTTTGTGATACTGAATAGTTTCTCATGTACTATTGCTTTTTAATTAAAAGTTTACAAATAAAGAGCTATGATGTTGGATGCTGCTATAATAAATGCAGAAGTAATTGCATAAAAGTAATCTCTTTTGCTTTTACACTTGTTATGCATATGCTGGTGTGCTTTTTATGCTATCACAGTTTTCCTAAAATAATATATAAAAAAAAATCTTAGTAACTCTTGTATCCTGATATGTATTGTATTGTCAAGTTCTTGCCAATATGCAGCCCTTTCAGCCGTTTTAAATTTTTAGATGACGAATACAATGCTATATCAAAAAAAGGAATTTGAATATAATGAAAAAGTTCATTTGAATTAATAATTTTATTCTAACTGTTATATTTATATTCATTACACATAAAGCAACATTTCAAACCTTTGTTGTTTTACTGTTGATCAGTATGGAATATAAAATATATGACAGTTTCCCATTTCTAATTAAATTATGAACACTAATTTCTAGAAATGCACTAACAGCCCCAAACATGTATCTAACAGTTAGACCATTTATAATTTTTTGACCAATCTGTGTTGCACTCATGCCTGTAGTAAAACTATACAAAATGTTGTAATTATACTGACTGGTGCTTTTTAAATTCAGCACAGGATGTTCTTTTAAGAATAAAAAATGCCAGTTTGGCCTGTTCAAGGGCACATTGTGTCATTCATTTGCAAGTTTTCTGTTTAAAAAAAATCCTGAAAAAGGTTCATTTAGCCCACATAATGTGAGCTTCGGGTTTTTAGTTTTCAGATTTTGTAAAAACTGGACACAGTCCTTTTTTTCTGTATATTAATTAGACTCAGCCATATCAGTTCACTATTTTAATGACACATTGGTAGAAAATGACATTTTTATGTAGATGAAAATTCTCACATTTCATTGAAAACGTTCACATTCGCAGACAATGAGCAGCTGTTTGTGTTCATCAGGACTGATGCTGAACTCAGTGTTAGTCCAGGGTAGTTATGGTGCTGGAGTGGTATTTCCTGATTGGGGCTGAAACATGGAATATCATTCATCTGCTCTCGTCTTCATGCGTGATAATATGCAAATACAGACTCGTGGGAATTAAATCTGGATGATTACAATGGGGGTTTGTGCAGTAACCATGGTAACCACAAGTGAAACTCTGTACAATATCAGTAGGAGCTGTGGAGACGGGAGTGATACAGCCTCTTTTGATTAGCTCTGTAGGCATTGACAGATAGGTCCTTCAAAGCAGTGCATGCTGTTCAGTTAGGCAGTGAGCTTTTATTTGTAAGTGTCTCTGCAGACTTTAATATAAAACATGTCTCAATCAAAGCACATTGAATCATGTTTTTAATTAGCTAATGCTTTAACTCTACGGACTGTCATTTACAGATTAAAACTGGTTAATACATGTTTACTCACAGGCACTAAACTGCACAGGCACTTAAATTAATTTGCACCAGACAAAAATACATTCTGAGGTTAAATATTATACAAACTGGCCAGTTAAATGAAAATTGATGTCTATTTTGCAGGACCCTTAGAAAAGATATGCATATGTTTAGCATGCTTGCATACGCACGTCTCTTATCTTGGGATTCTGGCTCAATGTCAAAAGCTTCTGCACGCATTGGGAGCAGCATAAATCCTGCTTGCTGACTGCTTTGATACATTACTCACACACAGCAGAAGTGTCTTTGAAAAGTGCTCCAATTACACGGGTTTTCTTTTGTACAGTTGCCTCGCTAACTTCCTGCCTCGTCTGCAGCATGGTGTCAGGGCCTTGTTGAGGAAGGAGGTTGGATTGGAGGATGAAGAAAGTTGAATGGCAGTATGAGGCCATTTGGGTATGTTCTGTCAGCTGTTGCCTTTCAGGTTCTAACATTTAGTGTGTAGGGCTAAAGTGTTTGCAAATCTGCCCTGGAAACATTGGGATGCTTAGAGTGGAGGGACTGAAGGAAGCAAATGAAGACGATGATATAACTCCTAAGTGATCAGTAACAATAGTTATTGCATTACACGCCTTGACATTTCTTAGTTTATGGTTTCCACAGCTAGAAATGAAGTAAAAGAAGAATGATCTATGCATGTAAGTAAAATTACTCATACAGAAATATTTGATAATTGGAGAAACAAAGCTGCCAGCAGATCGTAGACAAGTGTTGTTGTGTTAAAAAAAAAAAAAACAAGTTTTACATTGAAGAAGGTTTTGTTTAAGTCTATATATGAGGAAGTAAAATTAATAAGTCCCACCAGAAATGTTTGTGCTCATTTTAAACCTTATATTTCCATGTATAAAACCACCAAAGAACATTTGCCTCAAAGTTCAAATAATTTTTTCTTCTGAGATTTCTTACTCAACTTGGTGCAAACATTCAACAAAGAAAACTGAGAACATCCCATGAGCCAAACAGTATATTAGTCATAAAATATTGCATACAAGACTCGTTGGAGAAAAAGCTCTTTAACTCACAATTTTTCTATTGACTTCTGTCCCTCAGTGCTTAAGATTAAGATTAAGATCAGCCAATTTAGCCAATGTAATTTTTCACACAACGGAATTTGACCTCCGCATTTAACCCATTCGTGCAGTGAAACACACACACACTAGTGAACACACTAGGCTGTGAGAATTTGTGCCCGAAGCGGTAGGCAGCCCTTATCCACCAGTGCCCAGGGAGCAGTTAGGGGGTTAGGTGCCTTGCTCGAGGGCACTTCAGTCATGTCCTGTCTGGGGATCGAACCAGCGACCTTTTGGTCACAAGACCAGATCCTTACCACTAGGCCATGGCTGCCCCCAAGCCATGTCTATTAAGCGCTATTAAGTTATTTACTTTCACTGCTAATGATGTATACTACTACTGTAATGCAGCAAACATATGTTAAGAAATATATTTAAAAAAACATATGTCAAAGCTGTAGTGTAACAGTAAAATGTTGGAAGCCCACTGCAAAACAACTACGAAAGAACAGATGCTTGTTTAAGGGAAAAATTCAAATGAAGAATAGTTGTTTGGCTTACAATCTAACCACATCCATTGTCTCTAGACTTTCACTCCCTACAAGTTCTGTTTTCAGATTGTTGTCTTTAAATTTTTGTCAGTTACTAGTGTTTGAGAACAATACCCCTTAATTATCTTTATTACCAGGCTTCAGAGTCACACCAGGAATTCTAGTGGATCTTCACAAATTAGAATATCATTAAAAACATCATTTGTTGTCATAATTTAATTCACAACTGTAAACTTTCATGTTTTATTAATTGGACATAAAATGGAGTGTCACACATTTTTTTGTTTTAATGTTGATGTTATTTGAATACTAATTTACACAACACTGATTTTCATTGACTTTAAACCATTCTGATCACCAGTAAAGCAAAAAGACTTGAAATATTACTTTACACGTAATGATTATAAAATATGACAGTTTACCTTTTTGAATTAAATTATAAACTATATTGAACATTTTCACAATATTCTGAATTTTGGAGATGCACTATTACTAGAATGATATGACAGTTTGTCCCTCATTTACATCATGTGTATATATCTAAAATTCAAAGCCTATTTCAGAATCCTTCACAATAATGTAACACCTCAGAGTGATTAGCTTGAGGCCTAAATTGACTTTTAAATTCATTTCTTAATTTTGGCACAACTTGCAGAATTTACTCAACAAACATTCTACCATGAAGATATCATTAAAGAAGGCTTCAAACTGAAAGGTTTCACACATTTTATAACTTGAAATTGTAAGTTTTAGTATACCGGAAAATTAATAAATTTTCATGAATGCAAATATTAGTCTACCCCATAAATGAATCCACAGGTAATTTATTGCAATTCATTGCTAGGAATAGTGGTCAGTGTATTACAGTGAGCACTCTACATCTTACCTGATGATTGAGACATATAGTTTCATATGACAGTCTGTAATATTTGACCTGAAGTACTGGATTCTATTTATAAGGCCCTGGTCTCCATAAATAGGACACTTATTGATTCTTGGCACAGAAACAGGGTGTTTTCCAGAATTGCAACTCATGAAATCCCTCCATTTGACTGGTTCATGACCAGGACATGAACCTGTTTAGACAAGTTGGTTTGGCTGTGTACACAATTCTTTATGCAGTATGATTCATAGAGACCATATTGTGTTCATTAATGTTGGCAGATGGTCAATACAAAGAGAGAGAGAGACTTCACTTTACTTATGAATAATTTAATACTTATAATGAGTGTTGAAGAAGAATAATACATGTGAATAAACACTAACTAATCTATACACATAATTCTCGATAATGTACATGGAAACTATTTATGTATAAATGTAAGGTTGAAGTGATTTTAGGCATAAATATTACAATGAGACTAAATGTATAGATGAAAATATATAAATTTTTACCAAAAGTTTAACACACATTTTGCGTCATGGAATGTAGTACTTTCATGAATACACTAGAATAGGAGATATTAGTCCATAAACAACCTTAATAAACACTCTGTACACTAGAATAGGAGATATTAGTCCATAAATAACGTTAATAAACTTGGTAATCACTAGAATAGGAGCTGTATGGAAGTTTTTTAGGTTAGAGTATGTCTGACAAAGAAAAAAATAACAAATTCTATAAAAAATAAAAACACAATATTCCTACATTCCATGATGTCTTATGTAATTCATGTGTTAAACATTCCTATGGAGAGTAAACTGCTCTATTAAGGCCTGTAGTTTCAACTTGTGGGAGACACCAACACTGAAATAAGAAGCAGTGATGTTGTCCTACCTCACCCTACTACTCTTCTATGCTTCTAGAAGATGACTTTGTGGATTTCATCATCTCAAAATGGTTCGAAAAACTTTTTTCTTTTGTGGTGTCATGAAAAATGCTGGTGATTCCAGCAGTAATGTATGTCTAGTTCTGGTCTCACAATAATGTTTTGCAAGTGATATTTTCATAATTATTGTAATTTCTCCCTATGAGAGCTTGGCTACATAACCTTTCTAAATGGCTTTCATATTTGAGATAGTTTGGTGACATTTTTATGGTCCTGACCTTTTAATTAAAAAGCTTACGGTAGACCTAGTATTAATTTCAGGGAGACAGAATGGTATGCAGCATTCAGTTTTCCTGCAAGAGTCCTCTTGTGAATATAGGACACCTGCCCATCTAGCAGGGGTGCACATAATTTTTTTTGGTCTAGTTCTCAAAGGAGCACCTATAGATGTTGCTTGGTGCTCACCTTTTACAATGCTCGAAAATACTACAAGCATTGATCATCACTACCCTCCTGACATCCACTGTTGGAGCCATGCTATCTCCTGCAGCCATTTTTAAGTGAATACTCTTTTTTTTATCTTCAGTCTCAGTCTGGCGTTTCTTTGGAGGTGGTGGAATACCAAAATAATTACTTAATGTAGCTTGTTTCTTGGACATGTTGATGAATCGGTGGAAATCTTAAAACCAGTGAAAAAATAAACTAGTGCTAGTTATCAATTAACTACTCTCTTGAGCCCGCCTGTTACCTTCAGAGTTGCCAAATCCATCAAAATTATTCAGCCAAAAATCAGTCTAAAACCCGCCCTTCAGAAGCTTAAACTAGCCCAAAATATGTCTGTCACATGTTTGAAATGGTAAATGGCAAATCAACTAAGAATGTTCGACTTAGTATTTGTTTATAAGCGATCTATCAGTCCATCAAACCTTTTTCTTTATCCCAGTACTTGCAATTATACCGCCTCCCGTATTTCCCCATTTACCATATTAGCTAGTGAGTGACTTACTTTCTCTCTCTCTCTCTCTCTCTCTCTCTCTCTCTCTCTATTATATTCTCTTCGTTGTTATTGTTGTATTCAAACCTCCTTAGTGTCGACTTAGTACACGTTTGCCCGCCGTGTTGAAGTAATATCCTAGGCAACCGGCCGCGGCAATTTTTAAAAGTTACCCAATAAAACGCATCCCGCCACCCTTGAAAGTTCACCCGCGACTGGATTTTCAACAAAACAATTTGGCGTGAAAAACGCGAACCTGTCAACTCCGGTTACCGTGATCAAACATAATCAAGTAAATGGTGCGCAAACACGCGTCACGTTGTAATTCACGTTGCACATCTTTAATTTTGACCACGCATGCGCACCTACGCACCACTTATGTGCATCCCTGCATCTAGTAAAGACAATATGTGCTGTTGTCAGAAGTACAATATGCTGCTTGAGATCAGGCTTGAGATCAAAACAACAAAACATAATTTATGAACTAAAACTGGCTCTTACATCTGTAACATGAAATGTACACACACAGGGACAGCAGTCAGTGCGAGTCTACTGTGACTGTCTGAAATATACACTTGTTGACGTTTTAAAATTGCACAGCAAAAAGAAATGGGACTTCAATTCTCTGTTGTGTGTACCCTGTGTGTTATAAGTGATGATGTCTTGCACATTGATATTTGTTGTGCCTCTGTTTGTAGTTTGGTTATACACAGTAAATCTGTCAGTGTAAAATCAACACTATTAGAGTTAAATTAACACTGAGGGTGTCAAAATGTAACACTCTCAGTGTTAATTTAACTCTAATAGTGTTGATTTAACACTGACAGATTTACTGTGTATTTAGATTATGTTTTACTTATAATAAGCAGCATAGTAATACACCATAGTAAGCTCTCTTAGTATGATACAGAGATAGAAAGTGGATAAAATGATACAAATAACTCAAAGACCGCTTCTAGCTTTGGGCATATAACTGAGTGCTCTGGGAGCTCATATTTACCCTGCAATAACATGATAACTTCTTTGCAATTTACCAATTAACTTTCAATCATTGAGAGCTCTGCGCATGTATCTCTGCCAAAAGATGGTCCCATTGAGGGGTGACAATCTGTGTTATCTTCTAAAATGAAGCAAAGTTCACAGTAAATGTGTTTAGCAGAATGCAGAATTCTTTGCTGATTGTAAAAGTTAGCTGTAGCTAAATGGCTAGCTACTAAGCATAGAGCATTGTTAGTTTCTCATTGGTTAAGTCACGTTTCCCTTCACAGAACTCAATGGGTTTGTCTTTGAGCTCACATTGATTGGATTCGATGTGGCAAAGCAGTTTTGAGGGCTGTAGTGTTTCATTTCAAAGTGTATCTCAGTTTATTATATACAGAGGGCTTGGGACATACACCTCTCCTGTTGCAATAAAGCCATGTAGCTACGAATTGCCATGTTTTCTTCTGAACAGAGCTTTCTTTTTTAATGTTTCAGCATCTACTGCCTCTTCATCTCTTATTTGTCTCCCTTACCTTGCTATACTTATTTTTAGTTTTACGATTCATTAATAAACACTCTTTATAGAAAATGATAAACATATCTCAGTGATTGCTTCTAGCATTGCGTCCATGATTGAATGTTGTGGGTGTGAGCAGTTGATTTACATCCAAGTCCTGTCTGCTTGGAATGGCTCTATTTTGCTGACAGTGGAATATTGTTCTTCCCAGTTTTTTTCCTGCTCAGAATGGACAGAGAAAGATGGGATCTGTGCCATTTAGGGCGTGTTTTCCTGAAATAATATGATCACAGCTGTGAAAATGATATGCATGTGTAACAAAGCATTGCTCATTATCAGCACAATCCAGGTGTTATTTCAATTGTAGCACTTAAATTTTGTTAATGGAACAATCACTTGTTCTGAGGCCTCTAGGGTCTCTTCTTCTCCTGTTGTGTAAGTGGGAAAATGCTAGTGAGATCGGTCAGCCTCGATAATAGAACAGACTGCATTCTCCATCCCTGGGGATGGAGTCGGCTTTGGTTTTCATGCCGATTCTCAGTGCTCTCTTGCAGTCAATTAAAAACCACCCATCTCTGCCACAGCTCGCCTGGACATCACAGCAGTATTGACAGTTTTAATATCACACAGACAGTTTTAATGACGCATTTTCTTTTTAAGTTCTCTGAAAGTCCAACATTTTATCGGACACAATTGTGTGCCGTGTCACTTGTCACATCTTTTGGAAGTGTTATGAATACTAGGAATGAAGGTAGCCTCTTAAATCCTTTCAATAGTCTGCTTTTACTGAGACCAGGATTGAGAACAAGGACAGAGTTTCATGTGGTAATACTCTTAGACATTTATGAGAATATGTGACCACTCGTTTATGTTTCATCTATAAAAGGCACAGGTATAAATGAAATTGCTTGAGGCCGCCTGATGTTATCCTGTTCTGTCTTTTAAATGCTGCACAGTAAAGGCTTGACAGATTAATTTTGTTCAGCATGTTAGGTCAGTCACATCTGACATTTTATCAGACAAACTTACAATAGCTTAGACAACATAAGCCTCATCAAAGATGAGTGAAATCTCTTTGTATAAAAATAAATAATGTTGCTGTTCTCAGATGTTGGATTGTAAAGCTGTGATCTTTTGATAAAAATTTCATACAAACCAGTCTTATCTCGGCTTAATGTCATTTATGGATGCACAGAAACAGTAGAATGATATCGGTATCAGCAGATAATCACTTTAAATGGACAGATGTTTAAATTTGATGAATATTTTATTGGCTTTATAATCATATCTATTATGTATTATAGTAGGAATGTAGGTCATAGCGTTTTTGGGCTACAGAGCTTTCATAGCAATCAACAACAAATATTTGCATATTCTATTTTCTGAGCAAAGTGCAGGTTTTTGTCTTTTGTAATATAACTGTGTAAACAGGGTGATAGCAGCTAGCTAGAAGGGTCTCTTTTCATTACATCGTCAAATAGCGGGCATCACATTGACACCCAGGCTATGTTTACATGTATCGTCTAAATATACAGTGCTTTTATACTAGAAAGCCTGTAGCTTGTTTTACCTTGCATTACTTTTAAAACATCACAACTCATAACTTTTCTTTCAATCATTTGGCACTATGGGCCTGTTTCCCTGAACAAATGGTCACATCTAGGGCTGGGAGACAGTGACAGCTAATGTCTGCTCATTTTTTTTTTATATGTTCTATAATCTTAACTGCTTCTCCCATGAGTTTAGTTAATTAATTCATCCCTGATAATGAAAGGCTTATTGGCATTAACTATAGCTAGTAAGTACAAGGCGCTCTGTACATTTTTCCCTTCAGAAAACTCAGTAGGTTTGTCTTGGAGCTCAGGGTGATGGGGTCCAGTGTGGATAAGCTGTTTTTATGACTTTTCTGCTTTATTAGAGTGTCAGAGGGCTTGGCGCATGTTGCAATAAAGCCACAATTTAGGTCTGACATTTTATTTTGAACAGAGCTTTCTTTTTTTGAAAGTTTCAAATTTTATTGTATTTTTTTGCTCTGCCTTACCTTAAAATAAAGACTATTTTTTAGCTAGCACCAGTCCCACCAGTGGTTGGGGACATATGCATATATATTAGTATGTGTGACTAAGGTCACCTACCGTATCTTTCCCTCTAGTGGTCTAAAGTGTCATTAAAAGATATGCAGATAAACTACACATAAATCTGATGCTCCCACACTACATTTAACAAGAAAAAAAAGTAGAATGTCAAAAGTAAAAACTAATAACTAATTAATGAATGAATATCTGAATATTATATATTAGTAATAAGAATGAATGAATGAATATAGGTTATAGGATATTACTACTGCTATGTTGTAAATCAATGGTCAGATTTGATTCATTTATTTAGTTTGCTTATTGAAATGTATGAACTGCAGTTTAATATTAGCCTGGTCTCTACACAGTAAATCTGCCAGTGTTAAATCAACACTATTAGAGTTAAATTAACACTGGCAGTGTTACATTTTGACACCCTCGGTGTTAATTTAACTCTAATAGTGTTGATTTAACACTGGCAGATTTACTGTGTAGAACTGGCACATTTGGATTCAGCTTGATTAACATGTACTGTCCCTACATGTCCACATGCATATATGAATGAGTCTGAGGATGTCCTTCCTCATCCATGGAAAGAAGTAAACAAGCAAGTAAACAAAAAAACTACTTTAGGAAAAGTAAGGATGTAGGACGGTACACTGAATAAAGGCAGGTGAGAATGGGAAAAGATGTTTAATCTGTTGTAATATCTAATCTGTTGGTTTTTGATTGCTTTCTGTAACATTTTCTGCCACATGGAGATAAATATTACTGAAATGAATTATAAAGGAAGTTTGTGCATGAAAATAAATCTAGATATTAAAAATAATTGTCACTTCAACTGTCAATACAGCAAGTCATTAGGCCTCAGTATTTTTCTTTTTTTTTTGTCAGGGTTTGATTTTGTGCTCTTTCATATACTTAATTATATGTGCTTACTGAGCTGACACTGGTGTGGTTGTGTTGAGTGTGAAAGGGACAGTGGGTTTTTAAGAGTATAAGAGTGGAAGATCACTGTCTGGGGGAATTTTTCCAGCCAAAGGCCATTGCTTTCAAGTTTATGATGGGATTACCAGCAGGAAATCTTGATTAAAAAATCATTCCAAGACTACCCATCATTTTATATTCTGATGAAGTTTTACTCTCATTCAGGGAAGCTGTCAGATCTTTTTTATATTATTTTATCAATTTAATATCTAACTTTGTTTGGGTGAATTGGATGTTATTGAACACAGTGTTCAAGGTGAGGCTGGTAACAGAGAAATCTGATGATGTGCAAATTTGATATGGGAGAGATTTCATACACACCCGCATTTTGAAAACTAAACTTCTCAGTGTGATTCCCCCCCACCCCACCCCCCAAGAACTATGATATACAATTTCAAACCTGTGCTGTTTGGTTTACCTGTTAGAGACTGATTACATTGATTCTCCTTCATGCTCTATATTTGAAATCTTGAACCTCGGAGAATGGTTCCTTAAATCAGAGTGAGATATAGTTTATGGAGGATTTCATTTGATCAAATGAACTCAATTTTTCAGCAAATTGCTCTCCTTTCCTATTGTTCTGCTGGATATCTCAGGGATGGCTCAATGGGTCGCTATGGAAACTCCATCCACTATTGTATCCTTAGTAGCCATGGACACGGAACAAATATCCCATCTCTCCAAGCCTTGTCAGCATCTTTTATGACGTCTATAGTTAACACTTTCACCTTCTTCATCAAATAAATGGAATTAGTATGTTGCATGGCAACTCAAAATGGTTTGTCATAATGGTGTTTATTTGGTCTAGCTGACCTGAACTGTAGCATTGAAAGTTTTATACTTGTTGGTCAAATGACATTTGTTGCCATGAGGTCTGTTTATACCATTTCTGTAGTCTTATGTCAGAAATCATTTTTACACGACCATTCCTTATCTCTCTTTATTTCCGAAATTAAACAGGCTTTACCTTTTAAGGCATATGTACATGGTTTCTGTTTGTGGATATGTATGTAGATACAAGGTATGTGGCCAGTGAGTGTAAAAAACATTGGTTTCAGTGACATCTTGAAAGAAGTGAAATTTGACATGGTTTGTTTCTGCAGCATACTTACTATACTGGACAGGAGAATGAATGGGACCTTTTTAAAATTTAACAATGTTTACATACTACATGCATATTAATGTTCAAAAAGAAATAATTCTTTCCTTGAAATGAGCCCTTTTAAATGTAATCATTTCTATTGATGAATGATATTAATAAAATATAGTATTGTAATATGTTCCAAATATATCATCAGATTTTTATTCCTAAATGTTTTATTCCCTCAATGCCCACCCCTAAGGACTAATTACTATTATATAATAAATAAACTATGTATAATAAATGCCATGGGATGGTGTGGTTTGCAGGGCTGTTATTTTGTTGAAGTTATTGTTATGTATTAATATAATGTGTGATATAAAAGTTCATCAGCATAAAGAATATAATGCCCAGCACTAGTACTGAGCACCCTCCTGTTCTGAGAGCTTGCCTCTTGAAGAACAACAGCTTCTCACTAGCCAACAGTTGTCATCACTAAGATCATTGACGCCCAATGAGAATGTGCTGACACATCGTCTGCATGGACGTCAGTCACTGTCTGGATTGGTCGACTGTCAACAGACGTGTGTTAAATGAATAAGCAAAATGACATCTGTTACCCTTAAATATCCAGAAAACATTATTCATGCCTTTTCTCATGTCTGAAAGCTTTTGCATTGATGTGTATAACAGTTGTCTGCTTGAGACATGAGAGGCTGGATGGTGTGTGAATAGTAGTAAATTAGCAGAATGCTTTTTCAGGTTGAGTGGTGGAGAATACACTAAGAGGTAATTTCCCTCAGGCTCATATTTGCTTGTGCATAGGAAGTAGTCTGGTTCTGTCCTGTTCTAAAACAGGTTTTCAGATGGCCTGGCATTAAGAAATGAGCTTCACTGATTCTCTTCACTGGAGTGAAGCCTTGGATGTTCCAGTCTAACAGCAGACTTAGTGTTCAGTGCAGTTGTTTTGGTTGTGTTGGTATTCACTGATATGTACAGAATGAGCCTGACGTTGTAAAAATTCTGCTGCTTTTGATATTATCCCCCAACAAAATACACACAAAAGAAAAAAATAATATATTTCACCATTCATGTACAAATATGTCAGATTTCAAATATTTTCAATAAATGTTTGTCAGAAATGGTCTGTCTTTATATAACTAAACAACACATAAATAAATAAGCCTGGCTACTTATTTCCAAATACCTTACTGTAGTATTATGCAGTGATATAATTTGATAACAGATAATTATTTAATTACATAATCATGCAATTATTTTGAAAGAGGTTAACAAAGTGAGTGATTGAATTAATTTAGTTGCTATGCAGCAGAACACACTCAGTATTTTATACCCACACTCTGATTTGAAGGACCATGCACTTTAATGTGGTTTTGACCATGAAAATGACCTCATGATCAGATGCTGCTCATATCTAATGAAAGTCTGGTGTCAGAAGGTTGCTATGATTTTGCAGGCTCAGCATTGAGTGGAGCAGAGTAGTATTCAAGGCAAACTTAATTCACCTTATCTGTGAGAATCTAATAGTGCTCATCAAATCATTTGTTATTAACTCACAGATAACACTATAATTGTTGAAATTTGGTAATCCCTTTTCTTAACTTTTGTAGGTAGTGTAGTGTGTACTGTAGGGGTGTTTATATGTCTATATGTTTTTTACATTTTTCTCAGGACTGATACTAATACCAGTTGCTAGTAATTAGTGACACCAGTAACTGATATTTGGGATTATATTAATTTACAATAAATCTGGTGTTTGTAGTGTAAAAAATTACAATAACGCAACTTACATTAAATATTATTAATAATACTTATTTTCTTGACATATGTTCTATATTTCTACCAATCAGTGATGTAGGTGGGACATTGGGCCAGCTTAAAGAAGTGTGTTTTATTTTAATTGCATTTATGAATATTAATTTTAATTAATATTAATATTATTGACTTCTGTGGACATATTTTGGGCTCTGTGAACATAGTTCTTGTGATTTTATATGTTTATTTGTTTAATAAAATATTAATCACACACAAAAATTAGTATTGGAAAAAAGTATTTATTAATTAGGCCAATAATCAATCAACCCTGTTTAGTGATATGACCTTTAGAATAATTTTAAACTCTGATTCAGGTGCCCTATGGTGACCAAATGTGACCCCGCCAGGGAATTTTTTTTTTTTTTTTAATTTACTTCGAAAGATATCTGAGACTATTATCTTTCATTTACAGCAATAATACTGAGTGGCTAAGTTTTGTCGCTAATGTGAGTGACACGATATTGACACAATACCTCAATAAGTTGCCCAGTGACTTTGGCCTGGTTTTCCCTGGCGGGTTCACAAATTGTAACATCTAAAATATATCCAGGTCCTGTCATATCTGTCCTGAACTGTGAAAAAGCTTCGCTGTGGTACACTGACATCATATATTTCTTATACAAAGTCTGTGAAACTATAAACAGATTCTAGTTATAGTGACACTCTGGTGTCACTTGTGTTTAATGTGCTGGATTACTCAGTCATTGACTTTAGTTGATTTGTCATGTATTGTGGGTGATATACATTTAAATTCTGTATTAGTTTGATAACAGGACATTAGTAGAAATGTAATGATTTCTCTACAGTATGTTTTAAGTGTCTAGTTCTTATTTTGGGGCTTATTTTTGTTATATATATTGTTCAGCCCTTTATATTTAGTTCAGTTCATGTGACAAAATGTCAGTTTGCTTGTTACAGATTATAATTTCTCATTCTTTACTGTATTTAAAGAAAAGCAGTGACCTTTGCAAATGACCACCAAACCCTTCTTTAGCATCTCTGTTTACCGTGTTCTGTCCATACAGGATACTAGGCTCAGTAGTACTGCATCAAGCACCTGCTCCAGCAGTAGAAATGGTGTGCAGGTGACTAAAATAAACTCAATTAGGGAGGCATCACTGCAGATAATGGGGAGAATGGGGATGGGGCAGCAAACAAGTGGCGTCACCTGGCTAATGTTGGTGCCTCGATGCACCTGGCAACAGCAAGCACAACATGTTTTTTGAGTGGGAGCTGTTTTGTCTAACCTGACCTGTGTTAAGTGAAAACTGCATAAAGGCTTGTTGTGTGATTTTTGTTGTGTATATATTATTTAAAAGCATATCTTTGTGTATTTTACCTGTAAAAACATCATACACAGTCATATCAGAATACAAGTATTATGACCTTCTACTTAAGTGGGAATAACCACCCTTTGCTTAGAGGGTTTGCTCAATGGTGATCTCTGCTGCGGCCGACAGCAGTCATTGTAAGTTTCAACAATAAAGCGATGAGTGTAAATGTCTTTCTCATCCATCCTTTCAACGTGTCCAGCCAGACGTTACAATATTATGTTCTATCAATAAACAATGTAATATTTTAAATAGTAACATTTCATGTATTTAGTCTGATGTTTTTATGATAGGATAAGATAAGCCTTTATTTGTCCCACAATGGGGAAATTTGGGATACTCAGCAGCAAAAAGTGACAGCAGTAAGAAAGTTTTAAAAAAGAGTAAAATAAGTTACTTTAACAACAAGATAGAGAATTTTAAATGTACAGTTATGAAAATGTACAGTTTAGAAAGATGTTATTTAAAACTCTTGACAGTGTTAGAAAATGTAATATCGTGATAATTATCAAGATTCATCAATATAGAAAAAATTATCGTGATATTGTGTAATTTTTGGCCATATCGCCCAGCTCTACTGTGGCTCTACTATGTCATGTGATTTGCTCTGTACCACTTGCCGGGGTCATCGTTCACCTCTAGCATAAATGGCCGATGGGGCACCACTTCTATGCCAGTGAGAGGCACTCATTGTACAATAAGTTAATTCTCAGTACACCTTCACTACATTTAATCTAGATCATACCACAATATTAGTGGTTTCTGAGACAACTCTTCCTCAAGTATCCAACTATCATGCCCTTTTAGACATCAGTCAAATCACATTCTTGGCCCATAATTATAATTTTGCACTCTGCTACAACTGACTAGTGTGCTCACTTATTTACACATGCAGCAAACCCTGTAACAGGGAATCTGTGATGTTCTCGCCACGTTTACTCCAAACCAGTGGTGGGCATAATATTCTAAAATGACTGTGTACTGTACGTCATTAAAATGCATCTACATTAGAATGAGATAATATGAATGAGATATTCCTTCTTCAGCAGCACACTTGATGAAGTATTGGTTAACAAACCAGGTACTAGATGATAACTACAAATTATACAGTAGTGAGTCATGAGGAGCGGTTTGGAAAGGGTTAAACTAGCACAGTAACATATGTAACATTGATACGTATTTGATTATTGTTGGTATTTTCTCTGTTTGTGTTCTGATTGATAAAATAAATACTGCCCAAATATATTGCAGGATGAGTATACCACGAACCAGACCAGAGAACATATTCTACAGGGTTTAAGTACGGTTACTTATGGGTGAGGGATTAAGGTTGGAAGAAAGGTAAAGGGCAGAGTTGATGGTAAATAGTGGAAGGTAAAAGTGGGGAAGAGTGGGGAAGGTGTGAAACAGGAAGGTGAATGGGAAACCAGACTGAGTAATGAACATAACAAAAGGGCACAAATTTGTAAAACAAAGGAAGGTTAAGAGACAAAGATAAAGGGGAACTGTGCTTTGAATGTATAACAGAAGGACAAAATATGTTGTAAAACAGTAGAAACAAAATTTTAAAAGTTTTTTTCACTTTCTATAACTTTCCAGGGGTGCCTAAAACTTTTCCACAGTATTGTACATTTTTACATGAGCTTTCATCAAATAATAAAACATAAAATTATAATTAGTTTTAAAAAAAGACTAGGCTCATGCTAATCAGATTAGTCGGAGATGCAAATGTTCATCTTCAAACTTTACAGAAATGGTGATTAATAATAATATATTTATAATATATTTTAATAATATTTAATGGCGCCTTTCTGACACTCAAGGTCACCTTACATAAGATAGATAAAATGACATAGTAATAATAATAAAACAATAGAACAGAAAAATAATACTCAAGAATAAAATAAATAATAAAATAAATAAAATATAAAATAAAGTAATAATATAAATGATTAGGGAGCAATTGAAGTCAGACGTTATAGGCCATTCTAAAAAGATACGTTTTGAGACCGGCCTTAAAATGCAAAATCAGTTCCTTTAAATCAGGAGGTAGAGCATTCCATTCCAAGAGCATTCCATGATTGAGATCTGTTGCTTGGTTGTAAGAATCAGCCATAAATGTTCATGATCAGCACACCACAAGTTTCTCTGCTTTTCCTCTTTTTATCATGAACTGTAGTTACAGTTGTTCAGTGAATTAGTTCATCTTTCAACAGTTGAGCTTTGAGGCTTTGAAACCATTTGTTCTGTAAATCATTTTGAAGACTTTATTATTGGCAAATGTTGGCAGAGATCATTCTAGCATGGGAAATCAATATTATTATATCATTTTCAATGGGCAGAATGAAAGGATCATTGTGCAGAAGTGCAGTTCTTTCATTAAATGTTTTCTCTCTCTCTCTCTCTCTCTCTCACACAAACACACATACCTCAGAGTCCATGGTAAAGTCTTGTTTACTCATGCCAGTCAGCTTCATTTGAATTTCTTCTTTTTAATTTCTGCTCCTCTGATGTGTTTGTATCTTTCTGCTAATTCCAGCCTTGTACACATCCTTACGTCCGTCATGCTAATGCCTCTTTGATGGGAGCCGGTTCAAGCCTGATTCTGCAGCATATAAACTCCCCAAAGATACTTGAGTTGACACTCTAGAGCTGCCGTAGGACAGATCCTTACCCTGATGTACTTTCCATGCCAGGCCTTTGCATTTTTTAATTGCCATAGTGTAGATGAGACCTGGCACTTTCCGTGCTAGAACATCCTCCCTCGCATTTTAATCGCCAAAAGATTAACACCTTTGGAAAAGTGCAGTATTGATGCTAGCAGAGGCAACCCAGTTGGTTTCTCTTTTCAGTAGTGTCAGGTTGAAGTTAATTAATGTAGGTATCTTCTTGTCCCAAGAGAGAAAAAAGAAAGTAATTGATTTTTTCCCTCCTGTTCTTTCTCCGCAGTATGAATTTAAAGTGAAGAACATCAAGAAGAAAAAAGTCAACATTATGGTGTCCGTGGACGGGGTCAAAGTTGTACTGCGTAAGAAGAAAAAAGTAAGTCTTCCTGCTTTCTAAATCTGGCTTTTGAACTGATTGGCACTCATTGTTTTGTCATTTGTTCTTGGTTTCGTTTAGATAACGTATAATGATGAGCTGTGTGAGGACAGCCATTAGCGGGGTTCATTCATATTCAGCCTCGAGAAGAATGATCATGGTGTTTTCCTGGTAAATGGCTGCAGGAGAATGATTACAGTATAGGAGAAGTGTAGCGTAGGCTGGTCAGAATGGCAAGCAATCAAGCTATAATTCAGTGGAGCAGGTGGAGAGCGGTCACTCGGCTATATTTGTGTAATGTCATCAGCCTTTCTCATACTGCTTGCTGATTTAACTTCACTCATGTTTCAAAACACACTGTTCAGCACAAATTTCTGCAATATCCACTCAGACGCCATTTAAATTAACTGAACAGATACTAATTTTCAAAAGACAACTTTGTAAATTGTCAAGGAAGTAGTGCTCTTCCACCATGTTCTGTGAACATACTTTTTTTTTGAAGAATTTTTGCAAATTATAATACATACATCAATGACTTTCAGACATTTTAATCCCCCTCCTTCCCTGGTGTGCTGGTGGATTACAAAATCAAGCAGATAAAGTAAAAAGTACACAGATAAATAAATAAAATCATTAAAACTAGAAAAGGGGGTTACAGTATACATAAGAAAAAGAACAGCAAAGAAAACAGCGGAAACTAAGATGAGAGCAGCAGAGATTGCATAGATTGGATGTCTGTGATGCTTTGAAGTCTGACAGGAAAGATAAAAAGATGAGTGCACTGGTATTGCTGAAGAGGGTTGTATTGCTGTCTGCATAAAGATGCACCGATCATGAATTTTCTTATTGCTGATTATGATTTCTCGGCTGTGGGATTAATGAACATCATAGTCATGACTCACACTGGAGCACCACAGAGCAGGTATTATTGTTGTGGTGGATCATTCTAAGCACTTGCACTGATTTGGTGGTGGTGGTGTGTTAGTGTGTTTTGTGCTACTATGAGTGGATTAGACCAAGCAGAGCTGCTGAAGTTAGCTCACTGTCCACTCTATTAGATAAACCTATATTGTTGTTCCACTTTGTAGATGTAAAGTCGGCGACAGCAGCTCATCTGTTGCTGCACAGTTTGTGTTGGTCATCCTCTAGTACTTCATCAGTGGCCAAATGATGCTTTTGGATGGATTGATTTGGTTCGTACTCTGTTTTCACTTCAGCAGTGACACTGAGGGGTTTAAAAACATCAGCACTTCTGTTATGTAATAGGCCACCACCATGTCAGTAACACTGCAGTGCTGAGAATGATCCACCACACAAATAATACCTGCTCTTTTTTGGTCCTGTGGAGGTCCTGACCACTGAAGAACAGGGTGAAAGGAGGCAAACAAAGTATACAAAGACACAGATGGACTACAGTCTGTAATTGTAAAACTTGTGCACCTTGTGTAGATGTGTACAAGATGTGTGTATGTAAAGAAATGGCCAGTACGTGTATATATATATTCATATTTTTTCATAATTTCAGTTATTGGAAACCCGTGTTTGAGGTCAGGTGAAAGAAAAGGCTTTATATTGTAATCCTTTCCAAATAGTGTGCTAACATTAATGAGCTGTTTACTAGGGATGCACCGATACCACATTTTTTAAAACCGAGTACGAGTACAAGTACTTACATTTAAGTACTTGCCGATACCAAGTACCAATA
>BRDA01007973.1:153921-168095 GCA_036984385.1 Crenuchus spilurus | reverse complement strand
ATCAGCAACAAAAGTGAGTACACCCCTAAGAGACTACACCCCTAAATGTCCAAATTGACCACTGCTTGTCATTTTCCCTCCAAAATGTCATGTGATTTGTTATTGTTACTAGGTCTCATGTGTGCATAGGGAGCAGGTGTGTTCAATTTTGTAATACAGCTCTCACACTCACTCATACTGGTCACTGAAAGTTCCAACATGGTACCTCATGGCAAAGAACTCTCTCGCTACATGAAGATGGCCAAGGCTACAAGAAGATTGCTAACACCCTGAACTGAGTGGCCAAGATCATCCAGCATTTTAAAAGAGCAGGGTCCACTCAGAACAGACCTCGCATTGGTCATCCAAAGAAGCTGAATGCACATGCTCAGCATCACATCCAAATGCTGTCTTTGAAAGATAGACGCAGGAGTGCTGTCAGCATTGCTGCAGAGATTGAAGAGGTGGGGGGGTCAACCTGTCAGTGCTCAGACCATACACCGCACACTACATCACATTGCATGGCTGTCACCCCAGAAAGAAGCCTCTTCTGAAGTCTGTACACAAGAAAGCCCACAAACAGTTTGCTGAAGACATGTCAACAAAGGACATGGATTACTGGAACCATGTCCTATGATGAAGATTAATTTGTCTGGTTCAGATGGTCTCAAGCATGTGTGCTGGCAGTCAGGTGAGGAGTACAAAGTGTATCATGCCTACAGTCAAGCATGGTGGTGGGCATGCTATGGTCTGGGGCTGCATGAGTGCAGCAGGTGTTGGGGAGTTAAACTCCAATATGTACTGTGAAATAATGAAGCAGGGCCTGATTCCCTCCCTCCGGAAACTGGGTCGCAGGGCAGTGTTCCAGCATGATAATGACCCCAAACACACCTCTAAGATGACCACTGCTTTATTGAAGAGGCTGAGGGTAAAGGTGATGGACTGGCCAAGCATGTCTCCAGACCTAAATCCAATAGAACATCTTTGGGACATCCTCAAGCAGAAGGTGGAGGAGCGCAAAGTCTTGAAAATCCACCAGCTCCACGATGTCGTCATGGAGAAGTGGAAAAGCATTCCAGTGGCAACCTGTGAAGCTCTGGTAAACTCCATGCCCAGGAGAGTTAAGGCAGTTCTGGAAAATAATGGTGGCCACACACAATATTGACACTTCAGGAACTTTCACTAAGGGGTGTACTCACTTTTGTTGCCGGTGGTTTAGACATTAATGGCTGTATGTTGAGTTATTTTGAGGGAAGAATAAATCTACACTGTTATATAAGCTGCACACAGACTACTATTCATTGTGTCAAAGTGTCATTTTGTCAGTGTTCTCCCATGAAAAGATATACTTAAATATCTGCAGAAATGTGAGGGGTGTACTCACTTTTGTGATACACTGTATATAATCACCAACACACACGTATCTAGCTTATTAAATACACAACATTGAATTATACTTGTGTTTTGCACAATCTTTTCTTCATTTCTTCTTAACTAAGAAAAGCCAGAGTACCTCCCTGAGTGCATTAGCTTAGTGATGAGTAGCAGACTGAATTCTTCCTGACACTTTGTGGTATATTGCGCACAGATCACAAGGCTTCCATTGTTCCCTCAGATCCTTCGAGCCTCACACACCTGACATGCAGAGCTGAATGGTAAAGGAATGAATATTATCAGGGCTCTGCAGAGATGCAGCTGCGCTCTGATCTACAATACTAAGCCCTGATAGGCATTTTGCCATGAAGGGAAAATGCCATTAACCATATACCGATTTCTCCCACTCACAAAATCTGCCTTTGAAAATTAATCATCTTGTTGAATGTGTAACGAATTTTCCACTTTATAGTTATGAGGTTTGTGAGTTCTCTTAAGGCTTTTGCTGTTCATAATGCTATTAATCGTGTTCTAACTGCATTGATTTGTTCACTGATGAAAATGACTTTAGTGTCAGGCTGGCTTATCAGTGAGTCAACTGAGATTAACTGCAGTGTAGCCAGTCCAAAAGCATTTGAAGCTCGCTTATACTGGCATGGCTATTTCCCATTTGTTCAGGCATATTGTGCTCTGTGAGTCTTGACTTCAACTTAGGTATAATAGAGAGGCACAAATATCTGCTACCATCTGCCATCTAAAATTAATCACTCAGTCTGACAGCACTGGCATAAGTGCTTTCAGGCTTTTCCACTGCCAGCATAGGTTAATGAACCCACACTCTTTCATTGTGCTTATGGATTTTCAGGCTACTGCACCATTCATTTAAAACCTCTGTCGTTAGTGTGCTACACTTGACTGACTTCAGACCTGTTCTGTTCCCTTTGTAGAGTCAGGCCATGCGGATTGTGCGGACAGTGGGTCAGGCCTTCGAGGTTTGCCACAAGCTCAGCCTGCAGCACACCCAGCAGAATGCAGATGGCCAGGAGGATGGAGACAGTCAGAAGACCTGCACAGACTCTGGAGTGCAAGGTACACTTCTACACACATAAAAGTCTAACCCAAAATGAAGAATTTTGTGACCAACTGAGCTTAAAAAAATTGTGAAATATTCTCAAATTTATTTAATTCAATATTAATGAAAAATAATTTTAAAAAAATAATAAAAATGCTAAATATGTTTAAACTTAAAAATGAATAGTTGCTTTAGTATAGAGCTTTAGTGTAACATGGTGGCTAGCTATATAGCTGAAAAAGGGAGAGGGAAATAGCCTCTGGATTGTAACCACATTTTAGATAAGTCCTGGAGGCTACTGTTACTAGGTGGGGCTCAAATGTATATAGGACATTGGCAGGTACAAACACACAAATTATGGACCTGCTAAGATGGGGAACAAAAAGCATGTGCTCCCTTCTGCCCCATTGAAACTCCTAAACAATATAAGCCATTGAGATGAGGTTCACTCAGCCAAGAGCAGCCAGCTTTCAGGTGAACCCAGCCAAACATATACAAAGAAACTCAGCATGGGTGGCCCATCCTTCTACCAGGTGCAAAACCACCAAGGGTGGACTTTGGGAAACATGCCACTCAAGCACACACTGCATCAGGGAAAGAAATTCCACCCTCCACCAGTTAAAGTGTCATTGGCGTGAACCTTGGAAAATGCTCATTTCACTCGACAATACCGGAAAGAGCCATGGGTGCCCAGCCTAACCAACAGAACCTTCCAGGAGTTACAATGGGTATAACCCTCTTGGTCACATACAACATAGTGAGATAGAAAAATCAGAGAAGTATCTGGGCCCAGAGAACAAAACCCACGAAGGACCAGAAATTGACTTCTAAACAATATTTAAACAGTCAGGACTGAAACTCTTAGAGAATTTGAATTGGTTACCGGCAAAGTCAGACCTGCACAGGCAACACTAATGACACTGTGCCAGATGCACTGTGTAAAGTCTTTGTTAGACAGTCACCAACATCACACAATAACAGCTGATGACTGGCACTAATTAATCAACAGATAGGAGTTAATACTAGGTCTTAAATGTTATAGCACAGGCCGGTATTTTCCCAGGACCTGTCAGGGATGGACAAAGTTTTTAATTTAATAGTGATTTGTTATTTTACTAGTTAGGCCCATCTTGCTGTAATGTATGTCTTCAAAGTTAAAGGATTTACTAGCATCAGAGGATTCTTTTCATTATAAGACGAAACAAGCCATTTAAATGTTAGTGCTTCTGTCAGATGTTTGTTGATACAGTTAACATCTTTCTACAGATGAGTATACACATAATTGTCAGCAAACCCATATATCTAACCTTATCATACATGTTCAGGACTAATCATGAAATTGATTCTGCTCTGTTAAAATGAAAGTATCTGCATAAACTCTTTAATGTAATAGCTTGAGGTTCAGTTGCTCCTACACACGTAGATTTATTAATGTGAAATTTAATGTTAGCGCTATGTATTTTGGTGCACTTGGCTCCAGTCTCTGTGCATCAGGCCTTTGATAAGCTTCATTGTAAAGCCAGTGTGACGATCAGTGGCAAAGGGGTGGCTCTTTTTTTTTCTCACTCCGCGGGCCGTGAGTTCAGGCTGATTATCCTCCTCCGTGTTCCTCACTCCCTCTGGAGATTCTTCCTTTTGAAATGCAGATGAGCACCATCTCACCCACGCGTCAACGCGCAGGCACACAAGGGTCTCCCAGCCTCAGTGCCAGTGCTCCAACCACAATCACAGGGACGTGACTCACTCCCGTTAGCACTACCGCTGGCACAGTATCAGCCAAGCCACTTATGGGACTAATTGGCAGAACCTTCATTGAGGCTAACTATGAACTACTATTGCTAAAATCACCTCAATGAGCTTCAGTATTTTTGCAGCTGTTGCCACGGCCTTTATGTTAGTGGCCCTGAATAGGTGTTGCTTTTCATCATACACCTTCACAAACATTATTCCAGATGTTTTCTGATTAATTTGTGTTAATTGAATGTTTGGAATTCATAAAGTGGATGATCACATACTGTTTATGTCTCAGATCGTGAACTGACTGGAGCTGAAAAGACGGTAGCAGAGGAGACAGACATTGATGCAGAGGAGCTACCTCTACCTGACAGCACAGTGGATGAGTTCAGCCGTGGGGTGACTGACCTGGATGCTGCCAAAAAGGAGGATGATGTCACTAAAGACACAAACGTAGGCCTATGCAGCACTCTCTGTGTTAATTAAGATATTATATTATTTGCTCATTAAGACTAAAACAGATAAATACTACTTATAAAAAAAGTGTTTTAGTAGTATAATGTCTGGGTATATTGAAAAACATACTAGTGGGTAGTGGGCCTTGAATGACATTATTTTAGTCTATTTAATTAACTAAATTTGCTTTAATTAAAAGTTTGCACAATTGACTATACTAGTTCTTAATGAATCCTATGTACAGTATTTAAAATATTAGTTTTCTAGAGCACAATGTCGATAAAATATTATATTGAGATCACAGTATTACTCACAACACAGTAAAAATATAGTGACTCTTTGGCATGACGTAGACTAGAGTGTCCTGCATAATGCCAATTTAATGCCATGGTATATCAAAAATGCACAGGAAAAAAATGCACAGCCAGTTTGCTTATAACACATAATATAGCACTGAGTAATTGATTAGAGGACACATTTGAATAATGCAGCCTTTTGTGATATCTGTCTTTTGCAATATTTCAAACGTCTGTATCACAATAACAATAACAAAACTGACAATATATTGAGCAGCCAGCAGTTAGCAATTTTATAACATTTTAAACGTAGCATTATAGTGGTATGAAAAGTTTCTGGGCACCCATGATATTTTATTTTTTATTTCCTATTTATTTATTTATTGATTTTTGAAAGTGAAAATAAGTTAACTCACCTTCTACAGAGAACAAACTTTTTAATGCTCACTTACTCTTTAACACTAGAATGACACTATTTCACAGTTATGTCAGAAATGAGTTTCCCCTGCTCACCTAAGGAGAGTAGAGTAGCAAAATTTCCACTGGTGGTAAAATGGGTCATTGGTTACGTGGGAAAAAGTCTTTTTTTGCATTTATACATTGTTCTTGTCTGAAATGTTGCATGCTCAGTGAGAGATAACTTAATACTTCTACACTGAGGCCAAGGCCGAATATAAAATGTTTCTATACACCCTACACCATACACCCTACACCCTGTGATAGGGTACAGTAGGTCATAAAAAACTGCACTCACATTTTTTTGTTAAATTTTTAGTGAGCTATAAGGTTCAGGTTTTCCTGTTGGATGAGTATCTAATTACTATACGTGTTATTAGTTTTATTTTATGTGATGTGCACTATGTAGGGAGTATGGCATTACATTGGGACACAGCCCAAGCTCCTTTATTGACAGACAAATGGCTCTGATCCATACTTATATTTCTTTCATTTTAAAAAAATTATGACCTGTTACTGGCAGAGTCAGACCTACACAGGCAAAGTCAGTGACCTTGCACCAAATACATTGGGCAAAACCTTTGAATAAGCCAGAGACCAGCTGTAATCAGTACCAACTAATGACTGGCACTGGCAAATCAGGAGAGAGGAGCCTGTCCTCACTGCTGTAAGGCTGCATAGCAGTTACCCTTACAGTTCCATTGCCAAAACAACCAAAATTGTTACACTCTTAATTCTTAAAGATTCTAGTACATAAATATAATTTGGCACCAATGAACACTTCTCTGATTACCTCTGATTAATGGATCCATATCTCAACTCAACCATACTGACCACACTATTTCATTGAATGTTATCCAGGGCATTTTTCTGGTCACATGACCATAATATTGCCCATAATTACATATAACTATTGTGTTTGTGATATGTATAGGAACAAAAAGGGTTGCACAGCAAAAAAATGCTCCAACCAACATTTATCTAACCTCAGTATTTGCTGTTATGAGGCAATGGCCCCTGTTGGCTGAGAAATTTGCCCACAAGCATAATTGAACCTTAATAGATGTTTCAGTATTCAGAGGGAATAACATAAAAGCATGACCCTGAAAGAGCGTATCTGACAAGCAGACGGTTTCCACATAAGCATGTGTAAGTTGTTTGGTTATAGGGTTTTGGATAAATGCACTCTGATGTCCACCTACATGTATTGGTGTTGTGCGTCAATGTCAGAGTCCTATATACTGGATGTTTCTCTGTGCTTGGGTTTTTTATTATATTTTTTATTTTTATGTATTTATTTATTTTGGTCAGGACATGGTGCTGAGTCTGGGATGATAAGATGGGGAAGAAACCTACTCCCATTAAAAACACATTCCATTTCCTGAATAGCTATCAACTTGTATAAAAACTGCTGATGTCCTACATTCCAAAAAAACTCCTTGTGGCGTAATATATCTATTAGTCTGAGCAAGACAAATAGCTGCAGTGTGTGCCAATTACTCAGTATTTTCATTGCCAGTGTGCTATTACCAGTCCTGATTAGCTGCACATAGATTAAGACCTGCACTCTGCTACGATCTCTATTTACATATTATGTTAAATTTTTGCAACTTACTAATTTTTTTCGGAATCCTGTCAGTACGTTCAGGCAGACGCCCACAGTACTTTAGCTATTTTTTTTTTTCATGGTCGATTTGCATTCTTGCATTCAAGATTACACCTCTGGGTGTCATTTGTTCCTGCATGAATAATGATAACATTCTCAAATAGCTTTAAGCTTAATTAGACTACCTGTGCAGGAGTGGGCCTGAATCACCCTGCTAGTCAGTAACTTGGAGGGCCTCACCTTAGGGGTTGCCTGTAGTCAGTTATGTCAATACAGCATTTTTAAAGTGCACAATATATATATATATATATATATATATATATATATATATATATATATATATATATATATATATAATTTAATGAATGTCAAGTAGATGTAAATGATGCACACAAAGCAATTAATTTATATAATTTGCTTTTACAATATGGCACCATGACAGAATCAGAATGTATTTACAGTGGGACAGCATTTCACTGTTATCATGATGATTCATCTCCCAGTACAGTTTTCATAATGTGTATAGAGTCAGTACTTGCAAAGCACTGATGAGCTGCATGTGTGAATACATAGAAAGTATAATAAATCTGGGTTAACAGGTTTAAGTTCAGCATAATATGTTAAAAAAAAATTTTAATATTGCACTAAAAGGGGGAATTTGTGCCATGTGATATGGAAATATTATATTTCATCATATCATGATAAAAGTCAGTATTAAAAACACTCAACAATGACATATTTAATTACAAAAATAAAGTATAAATAGTCCTATGTAACTGGATTTAAAGTGAAACCTCAAAGAAAGGTCATTTTATTTGATGTGTCAATACTAGGTCTTTTATGTCTTTTCCAGCTTATCAATATAAAAAAAAACTAAATATGTTAAATGATGTGTATCATACAAAGTTATCTATATATGATATTTTTTTGTATATCACCCACACCTAGAACCAACTTAAATCTCAAAACAACAAAGATCATTTATTCATTGATAGCAGAGATATTGGGAATTAAATTAAATTATCCTTTGTCCAAACTCTTGATCCATCTTAACATAAACCAAAGATGTAGCCTAACATAATGCATGTATGTACAGTGTATCTTTGGAATAGCATCTAAAATATATTTATATAATTTATAGCTAAATTCTTGTCCGTCAGTTAGGCTCAAACTAAACTACAGTTAACTTCACAGAACTGATATGTGTCATGGTCCTGCCACTTGGATGTGGCTCATGATGATAACTAATCAAGAAAAACTGGCGTAATAAGCTTAAAATCTGGAAGAGAAGATGGAATTGATTGGGTTTTTTATATCTGGATGGACTTATCTTGGAGAACGTCAGAAGAAGCTTTCAGCTCTGTTCTGTCTGCTTGTCAGCTGTGATGAGTTTGTGGAAGACATGTCCAATTCCCAAATGAAAATTGATTAAAATATCTCGCAGTTCCAAGGAAGATTAATGGTGTTCTGCATCACAAGTTTTGAGGTTCATAATTAACCCTTAATCCTGAGCCAGAAAAGCATTTATTTCTGCTTTTTAATCTGCTCTTCTACTTTAATAATGTGATGTCTCAGGGTGTAAAAATGATCTATTATGAATAAGAATACTTCACACTTCAGTCACCCTTCATTGTTACTCTGATGAATCAAATATTAAGTGCTAAGTGATATAAATTCTGCTCTGATTGTGAACACATGCTCACTCAAATACGTATCATTGTAATCACCAATAAAGACAGTGTGGTGTGCCTTTTATATAGTGTTAAAACATAATAGCTCTGTGTATTTTAAATCAAAGAGCTAAGCCTTACACAGACCTGCAAGACTCAAGTTAGGTGATTATTGAATGCTTAAATAGAGAAACTGAGTTTAATTCATTACTTAATGATGCATTTGAGCTGCTGGTGGAGACTTTTGAGAGCACATTTGACATAAAAAAATATAATAATTTGATCCTTAATCAAATCACTCAGATAACCAAACTGAAGATATTTTATTTTGGATGAATAATAATAATAATAATAATAATAATAATAATAATAATAATAATAAAGATTCTAATAATAATAATAATTGTAATGGTATGAAGCTAAGGAGTAAGTCTTTGGTGTGTTTACTCTTCTAAGATAATAAAGAAGCCACTGATAGAACTTGGTATTACACTACAGAAAAACTGGACTTTGTCCATTTATTTATTTATTTTATTTACACATCTTTAAGCTCTTTAAGCAGTCAAATAATACTAGCTAAGCTATTCCTGGGGCTTGTTGTCTTGACCTGATTCTATGTCAGTATAAATGGAGATGCTTTAGGTAGACACACTGTGATACATACCCTTGGAATCTCCTCTAGTATGAAATCCATAAATCCACAGTTGGGTGGACATGTCCTGCTTTTACTGTGCAGCCATGTGCAGTCTGATACATGCAATGTATAATTTAGTGATTTTAGCAAAAGCTTAACATCTTTGGATGGGAATTTCATTTTGATCTTAAAAATTACAAATCATATCAAACACAAATGTGTAGGATGGCAATGATTTGATAAACCAACAGATAGAGTTAACAGTCTAATCCATATAAATAATAATTATATCGTAATGTTTTTGTAAAAGTGGATTTGATTTTGTTTTGTGAGTAAATGTTCGTTTCTAGTCTAATGCAGACTTGCAGACAAGAAGCCTTCTCTGTTTTGTGTACACTCATTAGTTTGCCAGGCAAAATAGCAGAACAAATCCCTTCAAGACAAGTTGTGTGTTTCCTTTTTGGCTTGTAGTTGTTTGCAAACCTCATTGTACTGATGATACACGGAACCACCAGATGCTCTCTAAAAAGCACAGAGAAAAACAATGAATAATTGAATATAGAAATTCTTCTGAATCTATAAATCTGAATAGCTTAAGCCCCACTTGGAGTGAGTCTGCAGCAATGTCTAAGATCTTAATACCAAAACTGTTGAATTACTCATGAGTTTGGATCCATTCTAACAGTCAAGGGTGTTGAACTTTACCTCCCAGTGAGCAACTTCACACACATCAGTCAGGCTTCCTCAGGTCAGTACACTGACAAGGTCATATCAAGTATGAACAGAGTCCACTGTGCAGGCCTAGTGTTTTCCAGATTATTACTGCAAAGTAAACAGCCAAGTTTCTGTCAGGGCAATTGGCCCTTTTGTCATAGGGCGGCCTCTTTTCTGTTACTGTGTCCAGGGTTACAAGAACGTAGCCATTAAATCATCCAAAGCACTATGTAAACTCTAGTCTTGTAGTTGACCGATAATGCTGTATTTCACTAATGTAATAGTTCAACAATAAAATAGAATTCAAATTTTCCACTTTTTATTTTATGGAGGGATTTTTAGTTTTGCATTGCTTTAAGCTATGTGCTATGAGGTTAATATAGCAAAGAATGAAAGTGTATACCTATACCATACTAGCATAATGCAAACAGACATCGTCACCAATTGCTTAAGTGATTTCTGTCACTGTATAAACACATTACTTTATTAACATAGCCATTGTCCATTCATCATATGTAATATTATCTAATATATTTATCTAATATAGATCTCTACACAATAATTGGCCACTTAATAATGTATTATGCTGAAATAATCAGATGGTGTGTTAATATCAAATAAAGTCAAAATATTAAATTGTTGTTGTTGCTATAAGTTTAATGGTAGAAATGTAGCCATATGTTTATGTGGGTATCAGTGAATTTTTAGTTTTGAGATTGTGAATATCATTGCTGTTTTCTATGGAAGCTTCCCTTTACACTGTATGAAGATTTCATGAAGAATGGAGCAATGTACAGTGGTGCTTGAAAGTTTGTGAGCCCTTTAGAATTTTCTATATTTCTGCATAAATATGACCTATAACATCAGATTTTCACACAAGTCCTAAGTTCATCCTGTGATATCACAGAAAGTAGATAAAGAGAACCCAGTTAAACAAATTAGACAAAAATATATACTTGGTCACTTATTTATTGAGGAAAATGATCCAATTTGACATATTTGTGAGAGGCAAAAGTATGTGAACCAATGCTTTCAGTATCTGGTGTGACCCCCCTTTGCAGCAATAACTGCAACTAAATATTTCCAGTAACTGTTCTTTAACCGTACTTTGGTAGAACGACTTGTGTGCTTAGGGTTGTTGTTTTGTTGCCTGACCCACCTTCTCTTGAGATTCAGTTCATGGACAGATGTCCTGACATTTTCCTTTAGAATTATTTGATATCATTCAGAATTCATAGTTCCATCAATTATGGCAAGCTGCCCTGGCCCAAATACAGCAAAACAGGCCCAAACCATACTACCACCACCATGTTTCACAGATGAGGTTCTTATGCTGGAATGTAGTGTTATCCTTTCTCCAAATATAACACTTTTCATTTAAACCAAAAAGTTATATTTTGGTCTCCACAAGACATTCTTCCAATAGTCTTCTGGCTTGTGATCTTTAACAAACTGCAGATGAGCAGCAGTGTTCTTTTTGGAGAGCAATGGCTTTCTCATTGCAACCCTGCCATGCTGTGTTCTCCTGATGGTGGACTCATGAACAATAACATTAGCCAATGTGAGAGAAGTCTTCAGTTGCCTAGAAGTTTCCCTGGGGTTCTTTGTAACCTCGCCAACTATTGGAGTAATCTTTGTTGGTCAACCACTCCTGGGGATGGTAACAATGAACAATGGTCTTGAATTTCTTCCATTTGTATACAACCTGTGTTGCTGTAGATTGGTGGAGTCTAAACTCTTTAGAGATGGTTTTATAACCTTTTCAAGCCTCATGAACATCACCAACTCTTTTTCTGAGGTCCTCAGAAATCTCATTTATTCATGCCATGAAACACTTTCACAAACATGATGTGAAGTGCAGACTTTGATATATCAGTTTTGTTTTGTTTTTAAATAAAACAAGGTGCCCACTCACACATGATTGTCATGCCATTGATTGAAAACACCTGACTCTAAATTCACCTTCAAATTAACTGCTAATCCTAGAGGTTCACACACTTTTGCCGCTCACAAATATGTCATTTTGGATAATTTTCCTCAATAAATAAATGATCAAGTATTAATTGTGAAAATCTGATTATGTTTAGGTCATATTCATACAGAAATATAGAAACTTTTAAAGGGTTCACAAACTTTCAAGTACCACTGCAAGTATTTTTGAATTGCTTGGGGAAAATTATGTGCATGAACTTACTGGTGGATCTTCAAAAATTATATAGTGAATAAATTCATTTGTGTTAAAAGTTTAATTCTGAAGGTTAACAGTATAAAAGTAAATATTTTTATATTTAAGAAAAATATATTAACTTATATTTACTTAATATGTTAAGTAAATATTTTTATATAAAAGTTATATTTTCATTACACATAAATTTACATATTTCATGCCTTTTTAAAATGTTGATACTGTTTGAATAGTAATTTACTCAGACTTGAAATGAAATATTCTAATTTTGACATTCTGGATTTCTGATCTTCAAATCCATACTGATCAAAACAAAACAAACAAAATAAGTAAAACAAAATGGCAGAAATGTCACCTTACATGTAATGCTTGTAAAATATGACAGTTCACTTGTGTGATTTAAATTCTGAACACAAATGAACTTTTTAATGATATTATATTTTTAATTTATTACTATATTAAAAGTTGATAAATATGTTATCTTTTTCTGTAAAGTTAGTTTTATTTTCTGGACAGCTATGAAATTAGGTTTACTTTATCTAGTGGTTGGCATCTATGCATCACTGTTAGAATGGGTCCAACAAACAGATTGTGTTTAGATACAGATTAAGAACTGTTAATGTCAAGTTTAAGTCAAGAGATTATTAAACCAAATATGATTTATTGATGGAGTGCATTACTTGTTCACTGTATTGGTCTCAAAATGTACTTCCAAACTAAAGAAGCAAGCAATGACTTGGCTGATTTATTATATTTTGGAGTAAAGTGGAAAAATTGATATTGGTGATATTTCACCAGACCACCACTTTAAGGACCAATGACTCTTGCAGAATTAAAATGGGTAAAAAATGACTCCCCATCTCATGCAGTACTTGTTTATTGATTCACCATCTTCATCTGTTTTCTCCAGGTCAGTAAAAGTAGCATGTGCTTTGTGGTGTGGTGCTGGATAACATCCAGCCCATCATTTAAAAATAATGGCACATTCTGTAGATTATTTATGAGCTGAATCCAACTTTTATGTTCATGCAACCTTAATTCAACCACAGTGTGATTTTTTTTTTTTTTGCCAGATTCTCAGTGACAACAATTATGGAAATGAGAAGTGGATACAAAGAGCTAACCAAGTATTTGTTGCTGGAGAATGGGAAGGAGTGTGGACACATGCATCATGATAACAACTCTTATTGGCATTCTTTACTAGCACCAATTACTTTTATTGAGCCACTTAAATTAAGCTACATTAGTGTCATATTAGATGACTAAATGAGAAAAAAGCAAAAAGCACATTCATCTTTTTGGAAGGAATCTTTGGTGTATGTGTAATTGTCACAGAGGACTGTAATTGAGTGCTTTAGACTGTGCTTTTCTATGTGTGTAGTTGCCATTAACAACACATTTTGGCGAATACACTAATCTCTAAGTTGTTTTAAGAAGAGACTGTTTTGTCTTGTTAAATACTTAAGTTATTGACTTTTTGAAATGGTCTCAATGAAAATAAGAGCATTGGCAGATTGTATTTATGTCTAACATTTTTGGATGAGTAAGCTCTCATCTATGAACTATAGTTAAAGACCAGGGGTCGGCAACCCGCGGCTCCAGAGCCGCATGTGGCTCTTTCATCCTTACGCTGCGGCTCCGTGTGGCTTGGGAAAAAAATTATAAGTATTTAATTGAAGTTGTATTAATTTGTTTTCGTTCTTTTTTTATTGTAGTGGTTCTAAATTGAAAGATTATTGTGAGCTTGAAATATTAAAATAAAATATATATTTGTACGTATTTTTCGGCGTCAGACTCGCCGAAAGCCAGTATTAGATGAAAGTGACGTCCTACGGCCCTGATTTGCAGACACTTTTCGCAGAGGTTCAGGAGCATAAGTCGCAATAACTATGGAGTAAGATCACTGTAAGGGGACCAGAAATTGATATCAAGTATCTACTCTCGAATGAGTAGGTTTTTACAATCTGTATTTATGTTAGACGGTTACGAGAATAAAAG
>BRDA01007973.1:129134-143555 GCA_036984385.1 Crenuchus spilurus | reverse complement strand
GGAAAAGCTGGGAAAATATAGACAGGGATATTTGCTACGGACAGGTGCAAAGACAGGAGACATGGCAACATAAGAGACACAGGTAATTACTAAATTAATAGGCATGACTTAGGCAGGGCAGGGAAACCATTGAAACCAAAACACAGAACATAAAGAAAACATACCCATGTGTACTGTATATAACCCAAAACATAACCATATGTATACAAACCGGATTCCAAAAAAGTTGGGACACTAAGCAAATTGTGAATATAAACTGAATGCAATGATGTGGAGGTGCCAACATCTAATATTTTATTCAGAATAGAACACAAATCACAGATCAAAAGTTTAAACTGAGAGAATGTATCATTTTAAGGGAAAAATATGTTGTTTCAAAATTTCATGGCGTCAACAAATCCCAAAAAAGTGGGACAATGCCATTTTTACCACTGTGTGGCATCCTCCCTTCTTCGACTCAACAGACATCTGGAGACAGAGGAGACCAGTTTCTCAAGTTTAGAAATAGGAATGCTCTCCCATTCATGTCTAATACAGGCCTCTAACTGTTCAATCGTCTTGGGCCTTCTTTGTCACATGTACTCTATAGGTGAAAGATCTGGACTGCAGGCTGGCCATTTCAGTACCCGGATCCTTCTCCTACGTAGCCATGATGTTGTGATTGCTGCAGAATGTGGTCTGGCATTATCTTGTTGAAAAATGCAGGGTCTTCCCTGAAAGAGATGACGTCTAGATGGGAGCATATGTTGTTCTAGAACCTGAACATAGTTCTCTGCATTAATGGTGCCTTTCCAGACATGCAAGCTGCCCATGCCACAAGCACTCATGGAACCCCATACCATCAGTGATACCACGCTTCTGAACGGAGCATTGATAACAACTTGGGTTATCCTTGTCCTCTCTGGTCCGGATGACATGGCGTCCCACTGTTCCATAAAGAACTTCAAATCGTGACTCATCTGACCACAGAACAGTCTTCCATTTTGCCACACTCCATTTAAAAAGACCCCTGGTCCTAAGAAGCTCTTTTTATACCCAATCATGTTGTCAATTGACCTAATTAGTGTTAATTGGTCTTCCAGCTGTTCGTTATATGCTCAATTTCCTTTTTCCAGCCACTTATTGCTACTTGTCCCAACTTTTTTGGGATTTGTTGACACTGTGAAATTTTGAATCAACATATTTCTCCTTTAAAATGTTACATTTACTCAGATTGAACTTTTGATTTGTGATTTGTGTTCTATTCTGAATAAAATATTAGATGTTGGCACCTCCTCATCATTGCATTCAGTTTTTATTCACAATTTGTTTAGTGTCCCAACTTTTTTGGAATCCGGTTTGTATATATATATATAATGTAAATGTGAGTGTATGTGAATGTGTTGGCTTTCCAAACCTCACCTCATGGCAGGACAATCATATTTGTAGTTATCATCAGTCCCATGGTTAAATTAATCAATGCGTCTTTGTGTTATATCATGTGGAATTTAACAAATCCATGTGACGGTTGAGGAGTATTGAGAACATCTGATACCAAACTTCGTTCTTCATACTAGCTCAAATTACATCAACTTTCTTCAAAACAAGAAAAAAAAATTCTTTATTTATATTTACTTGCATTCGGTTAATATATGGTGTTTTTACGAGCACAAACATTAATGGCCTTGATAAATGGCTTTAAATAATGAGGTTCCTGAAAACCTGCACCCCGTACTGTTTACTGCAGTGTAAAATAATAAATATAGCTCCTTAGTGATCTAACCCACTTCCCCTAAAATATGAAGGTTCTTCTGTGTGAGGTGCTAGCAATATTTCTGTCATTTTCCAGCTATCTTTTTCCCCTAATATATTATTGTAAGTCAGAAATACCCTGCAGACATTATGGACTTCATTAAAACTCTAAGCCTGGAGGAAACGAGAGAGCAGGAGTGAAAGCTAGAGTTGAAACCTCTGTTTAATGCATGGCTTAGTGAGTAATACAGCTGCCTCAGTGTGGCCAGGCTGGTGGACCTTACCATATCCTAACCTCATTACCCTCTGACCACTACTGATAGTACTGTCCACAGGCCAATCCACCACAGGTCCCCATGAAACTCACTGGCACTTGAGATGAATGCTAGAGCAATAACCTGATATTACCATCATTACATTTCACCTCAGGCTTAGGGAGTTAAAAAAATCACTTAGCATTATGATTCAAGTGAATAGCACAGTATTGTCACAAGCCATAGAAATGGATAATATTGCTTTTTGTAATCTGAGAGAGCACATATAAACAATTGTAGTATATACAGCACATTTTGTATACATAGTACAATTATGAGTGTATGTTCTTGTTAAAATGCATAAGTATTATTGATATTGCCACCTATATGGCTGAGATAGGTCTCTACTATAGCCTACTGTCTTATTAACGTCCTGTAATAATCTATTGTTTTAATAGTTCAGACTCAAACTGCAAAAACAAAATAAAACATTACACATAAACATGATTAGCCTATCACTGCTAATTATTATATCAAATAAGTTACTTCATTATTAATTAAACAAGGATTAATAATTATTATGTCTAATGAGTTGTTACTTTCCAGTCATCAGTAATATAAAATTACATTTCCCATAAATCGCCCAGCCCTGATATTCTATATCACCGCACAGCTTTAAACTTTGCCAGGCCATGTGGGTTCAGTACCATATTATTAGCCTGCAGCTTGGCCTACAATTGAGTTCTAGGCCTGTTATTTCTCATCATTCCTACTGAAACAGCCCTAATCTCTCTATGAAAGTATGGATTATAATGCTCAGTATCAGCCTTTTTAAATCTCCTTGTTTGGGTTTGTTCCTTGCCCTCCAGGCTCTGTATGTTTGGAAGAAGTTACTTGGCTTTAGACATTCAGGTGATACTGATCCTTTCTTTCTCTGGTCATCTATCACTCTTGCTTGCTAAATCTCTCACTGCTGCCAAGTGAGTTAGGTATTCATACTGCCTTCCAGTAACTAAAAAATAACAAATACATGATCTCTCATGGGCCATGAGTCAGCAGAGCTTTCAGCTCCTGTATTGCTCACTTAAAACAAAGAAGAGTCAGTTTATTAAGATGGAAAAAAATGTGGCATTGCTGCTCTTTGCACAACTGGCTAAACTATAACCAGGACCTGAGTATGGATCCATCCATTCAATAACCAGAAGTTGCAAAGTCTACATGTTCAATTGCCCTACAGCATTCATTTCGCAGCAGTTTGGAAAAACACAGCGGCTAAATTCATATGGAAGGATTATGTGCTTGACTGTTGAATCAGGCAGTATAGCTTACCTAGCAAATAGCAGTAAACATCAAAAAAAGCAAAGCTTATATTCAGATAATGTCATGTAATTGGACGACAATAAAAAAATGAGACGTAAGTCTGCAGAATCTATGGCTAGAACCAAGTGAAAGATTTTCAAATGTAAAACTATTAATAGATGATTTCTATTTTGATTTAAATACACTACTGCATACAGTCTCTCAGACCTTAAAAATGTTAAACGTCAGATGGATTTTAGTTCACGAGTGATGCTTAGTCAAGGTGATGTAACACAACCAGACAGCTTGAACCCTCAAGTGACCAGCGTTTATCCAGTCAGAGTTTTGTCGAGTTTTAATTTTCTCCTTGATCGGTTTTTGGCCCAGCTTTCTCAGGCTCCCTCCACAGCCATGAAGCAAAGTCAAAAACTCACTAAGTCATCTGTGAGAGCAGGTGTTGTTTACAAGGTAGCGTTCTGCAGGGCTGGCCAAATAAACAGCTGTCGCGTAGCACGCTCTCTCTAAAAGCCGACCTCATCAACATGCTAACCCAGGCCCCAGCCTGCTTTTGTTTCACCAGTGTTAATCCTGCCAGGAATATGAGGAATGGCAGCGAGTCTGTGGAGTCTGTGGTGTTTAGCAGCACGCTGTTGTGGGAGGAGAGGATTAGAGCAGGTGTGCGTTTATGTGTTTGTGTGTAAGTCCTCACACCTTGACACGTGGAGTCATCTGTCATGTGTGCAGAAGCATGAGACACTTCTCTAATACAATGCTCTGCATAAGTAGCACAGCAAGGCTTGTGTTGTTGTGACTACCTTAAGTCTTTTGAAATCTTAGCATTTAGAGCCTGGTGTATATTCAAAGGGGAAAATAAGTATTTGATACACTGCTGATTTTGCAAGTTTTCCTAACTACAAAGAATGGCGAGGTCTTATTTTTATTGTAGCTACACTTCAACTGTGAGAGACAGAATCTTAAAAAATTCAGGAAATCACATTGCATGATTGTTAAATAATTAAATAGCATTTTATTGCATGAAATAAGTATTTAATACAGTAGAAAAACTTGATATTTGGTACATAAACCTTTGTTTGCAATTACAGAGGTGAGATGTTTCCTGTAGTTCTTGACCAAGTTTGCTCACATTGCAGCAGGGATTTTGGCCCATTCCTCCATATAGATCTTCTTCAGACCTTTCGGGTTTCGGGGCTGTCACTGGAGTTGACAATTTTGAGTTTCAGCTCCATCCAAAAATTTTATTTTGGGTTCAGGTCTGGAGACTGGTTAGGCCATTCAAGGACCATGAATTGCTTCTTACGGAGACACTCCTTAGTTGCCCTGGCTGTGTGTTTCAGGTCATTGTCATGCTGGAAGACCCAGCCATGTCCCATCTTCAATGCTCTTACCGAAGGAAGGAGGTTGTTGGCAAAAATCTTACATATATGGGATACATTCTATACATCCTCCCTTCAATATGGTGCAGTCATCCTGTCCCCTTAGCAGAAAAGCACACCCAAAGTATAATGTTTCCACTCCCATGCTTCATGGTTGAAACATTGTTCTTGGGGTTATATTCATCCTTCTTTCTCCAAACACGATGAATGGAGTTGATACCAGAATGCTCCATTTTGGTCTCATCTGACCACATGACCTTCCCGCATGTCTTTTCTGGATCATCCAGATGATCATTGGCAAACTTTAAATGGGCCTGGACATGTACTGGTGTGAGCAGGAGGACCTTGCATGCCCTGCAGGATTTTAAACCATGACGGCGTAGTGTGTTACTAATGGTCCTTTTTGAGACTGGTCCCAGTTCTCTTCAGGTAATTGACCAGGTAGTGTAGTTATTCTGTGTAGTTCTGGGCTGATTCCTGACCTTTCTCAGAATCATCCTTACCCAACGAGGCAAGATTTTGCATGGAGCCCCAGACCAAGGAAGGTCATCTTGCGTTTCTTCCATTTTCTAATATTTGTGCCAACAGTTGTTGCATTTTCACTAAGCTGCTTGCATATTGTCCTGTAGCCCATCCTAGCCTTGTGCAGGTCTACAATTTTCTCCCTGGCATCCTTAGACAGCTCTTTGGTCTTGGTCATGGTGGAGAGGTTGGAGTGTGATTGATTGGGTGTGTAGACAGGTGTCTTTCATACAGGTAACAAGTTCAAACAGGTGCAATTAATACAGGTAATGAATGCAAAATAGGAGGGCTTCTTAAAGAAAAATTAACAGGTCTGTGAGAGCCAGAATTCTTGCAGATTGGTAGGTGATCAAATACTTATTTCATGCAATAAAATGCAAACTAATCATTTAAAAATTAAGCAACAGCACTTGCAGTGAATCTGTTTCATTTACTCAGACTGTAGCTAATAACATCAACTGCACATTGGAACTACAACTAATTGTGCCCACCTTATGAGGAGCAGGGTTTAAACGATTGCCATTAGGCAATCAAAATCAAACATAAAGAAACCGTAATCACTGTGTCCCCACTAAAGTGCTTTTCTAGAGGTCCTAATAGTAACTTTTTAAAAACTTTGAAAGATTATCTGCATAACAGTAACAATACACCCATATATCCTAGAACACTTTAGCCAGGAACAGTTTAATAAATCTTCCAACAACACATTTAATTGTCCTGTTTGCATCTAAAACCTGGATCAAATTACCTAGGAGTTCTCAAGTCCTGGAGTTAAGTCATTCCCAACTCACTCTGTGTAACTAATGAGCTAATGAACAAGCTCTTCATTAATTAAAGTACAGTGGTACTTCTTGCAGGACAGTGGTATTTCAGGACCAAGAATTGAGAACCATTGGCAATTTTATTTATACAACAACTTTCACACACCGTGATCATTCAGAGTACTTTACAAATTAAGAAATACAAAGATAAATTGACTTAGTACATCTGGCCTTTAATCAGAGTTCTGATGCTTTACATGTGGTGTGTTGTCAGGAAATCCAAATCAGAAAACTCAATTAAACAAAATTTAATCAGTGGTGTATGAAAATGTGTTGGTCTTTCATTAATCAAACTCTGAGAAGAGGTTATTTGTGAACTGAACAAAAATTGCTGTACATGCTATTTCTCACATTTCTGTTGAGTCAGCACGTTGCTCTTGTTGGCAGTGCCAGCCTCTTTCCCTTGCAACTTTTCTGTGCATCAACTAAACAAACAAGTCCACACCATAAACATTGTTTCTGGTACAGTGTCTCACTTCTCTTGTTCACCCAAACACTCAGCTCTCAGCACATGGGAGGTCAGTAGCGAACTGCTGCCATTACTATAATTTCATCCAGGACCTTTTTGGGATAGTAGTCAGCCCCAGGGGAGAATATAGGCAGTTGCTCATAGCCACCATGTCGACATGTCTCTCTGCTCTGTTCACTAGCAGCACAACTGTAAGACCTAGAGCCACTGCTCTAATGAAAGTCACAGGAAGACTCAGTGTTAGGATACTGACAGCTACGGTGTTACATTCAATAACTTTGCTGCCTTCAGTAGGATTGTCTATGAAGTTTGAGAAGACGTGAAAGAGAACTTCACAAGTTCACTACACAGTCACAGAGAGCAAAGGCAGAGCTTGCTGCTAATGACTTTAGCCCAGCATGCAAAGCTACTCTCTAAAATGAGGAACTGTTTGTCAGTCATCACAGTTTGTCCCTGCTTCCCCAATGCAATTATCTGCCACCAAAGACACTACCACCAAAACATTGCATTTTCTGTTCAAAGAGACATTCTAGAGGCCATGCCTGCATGGGTTTTGATCAACTTTCTGTTATGCTGAGATGTTTGCATTCTGTTTTCTCTCCTTTGAAATGGGTTCATTGTAAAAAGTTCTGGAGATCTAGATTAATTGAGTAAAATAGCTTAGATTTTGTAATGTTTTCTGATCTTTGAATGTAAGACTTGTTTCTGTGTGATCTGAGAGTTTGGTGTAAAGATATCTGTACAGAGACGTTGAAAGCATTTTTTAATTAAAGATCATTAACATTCCTTGGATATCACAGTTTAAAAGGAATTGTAAAAAATGTTTTCTTTTTCTGCTAAAATATTATACAGATGTGTGCTGCAGCTTTAGGTAAAACCAAAAATAAATACATAAGTAAATACATAAAATTTGGGAAATATATATATTCCAGTGTCATAGTAGTTAAGCATCTACAACCTTAAAAATGAAGGTGCCAAAGGGTTCCTCTGCATCAAACTCTCAGATCCCACAGAAACAAAGCTGATTCAAAGATCAGAAAACTCAAATACTAAGGCATAAAAAATAAAAGCTCTGAACTACCTTTTTCAGTTAACCTAGATCTCTAAAATGTTTTGCAAGGAAACACAATTCAAAGGAGTCAAAACAGAATGAGAACATCCTTGAACATTGATCAAAACCCATGCAAGCATAGCCTCCAGAACAGAAAACAATGTTTTTGTGGTAGAGTCTTTGGCTGACAGATAATTACAGTGTTAAAGTTTGTCTAAATCAAAACACTGTGGAGTTTACATTTACATTTGAGGCATTTAGCAGACGCTCTTATCCAGAGCGACTTACACAGAACTTATCCAGAGTTCACTGGCTTTTTGCAAGGTGATAAGAACAATTAGAAATTGCATATCATTATTATATGTAAAATATTTCAGTGGAAAAAAAGAATGAATCTGATCCAGTTACTGTAAATTACAACTATGTTATATCTAGGAAAGATACATGTTGACAGTGCATTAGCATAAATCTGATGCTTTCTGAAATGCAGTATATTCAGCAGTATAATGTAGTATATTTAGCCGTTTCCACCAATCTTCTGTCCATGTACCATTTTTCTCTACAATTGTAGTTGTCACAGGTGTCAGTTGTAAGCATCCTAGTTCCACTGTTTAACACCTTTCTTTCTTGCCCTCTTTCTCCAGATGTCTGAAGAGTCCTCTATCCTGTTAGCTTCCCCAAAAATGTTGCTTCCCTCTGGCAGTCAGCTCCCAGCTGGCACTCCACTGTCTGTCCACCACCAGTTACAGCTCCTACAGCAGCAGCTCACTCAGCAACAGCAGCAGACCCAAGTGGCTGTAGCTCAGGTAAGAAAGAGACCAGCATTGCACAAGTAAACACCATTCTTTAAGAAAGAACTACAATTAATTTCAAATAAACTTTACCATAGTGAGATGGAACATAAGTTATTTTAAATATTGTGAGGCTTGATTTTCCCAAACAATGTGTTCACGCAATGAGAACGACTTTACAACAGGAAGAATTTTGCTATAATTAATTTGGAACTAAGTACCGTTTCATCACTGTAATTAACTTCATTGTTCATTAGGACTGTTTGTTTTTGCTTGTGCACAGTCTGCACTATGCAAATGTTTTTGTTATGGGTCAGCTAACTGCTATGGAAGTAAAAGTGAAATATTGATGATCAGACAGCATGAAAATGTGTAGAAAATGAATGAGGGGCTTATCCTGAGTGGACACTATGCAGAAACATGCTCATCCTGGGTTTGCACTGTCTGCAAATACTCCATAATATCATAGCCAGGTAGGCTCATATTGCCCTTTGTTCTTCCACTCAGCTTTACTTCTCCATCAGTGTGGAAGTTTGTGAGCTGAGTTGAAATAAACCCAGATAATTAATAGAAGGCTGAGATCTCACATTTGGCCTTTCCTACCAGCAAGTGCTCCAGTCTCAACAATCCCGCTGATCCTTCTCCCTGTAGCTTCTGACCTAAATGAGTGCCTCTCTTTCACTTTGTCCATCTTGTCCTCTCTTACTCTTCTTCTCCAGCTATCCAAACCCTTAAGCAAAACTTCATCCCATGTAATCCAAACATAAGAACTGATTCTGCACCACCAGGGGCATTAACAGCTGAAGGTTTTGTATGTCTTCAGCATTTTCACTCCTGCAGACAGAAGGCTGATGTAGTAATGAAGCCTTTCAAAAGCCTGTGGTGATCTCATTCTGCCATAGAACTAAACTGTTGAGAAATAGAAGTGTAAGTATATTGTCCACTTAGAAGGAGATAGACACAGATTGCGGGGTGCAGTGTAAGTTTCTCAACTGTGCCTAGAAATATGTTGATTTTTTTTTTTTTCTTTTTGAATTGAGCCATACTACTCTCACATTTGCTTGCTTGTTGAAGTGTAGGGCATAGACAGGGCTGTTAGGGATGTCTGGCATGGCCCCCGTCAGTATTATAATCCACAAACACACAGAAAGTAAGCTGTGGCTATATGCCATCTGCCCAGGGATGGCACTAGTCGCTGCAGAATGAAATGCTTTGAAGTGTGGTATCAAAGCAGTACAAGCTTGACAGTCATTGTTTATTAATTTATTTCTCAGTTTGCGTAGCAGTGACCTTCATCCTTGGGAAAAACACACAGATGAAAAGATGCACTTGATTTTTCTGGATTTCAGAGTACAGGCTCTGGAGTGCAGAGTGTACATCAGAAGATTAGGAAAGAAACTCAGAGGGCCCAGTATACTAAGCTTTTTGCACCACTTTCCGGCACGGATCAGATGCTGTGTGGCTGATTTACATATTCTGCTTGATTTTTGAGCAGCTTGCGGTAGCCTTGGACAGATAAACAATATTATCAAATATCATGATGATTTAAATTGGTATAAATTCTAAATTTATGTAAAAAATATTAAATTCTATTATTATAATATAATAATAGAATTTATTATATAAATTTATAATTTATATAAATTATATTACCGGTATTTATTTTAAAAATAAATTTAAATTATTATAAATTCTTTATATAGCCATTGACTTTGTACAAGTATTCTAATCTAAGGTTTTTTAAAAAAGTATATAACAGCAAAGACTGTATACAAATATACAAACATACAAATATAACATTGCCAATTAAGTACAAAAATGTTTTTTAAATGCTTGATAAGATTATAATGTAAAGTTTCTGTCTGACAAAGAATGCTGTAATACATATAAATGAAACAACGAAACTCTGGTACAAGTGACATTCTCTCCAGTAGAGAGTGTAAAATGGATGAGCTTGTACAGAAGAAGGGTGTCAGCACTACAGCTTTGTTCTGTCCAGAACCAGTTATATTTCTCCTTTGCTGTCCCACTGACACATAGCAGATCACTTACAGAGCAGCTGTAACTGTGTCTGAAAGACCATGTAACTCTTAAGTGGGGTACTCTTTAAATGAATTTGTAACTAGAAAAAAAATGCTATGTATTTCTAGAATCTGGAGTAAATTCATTTTGAATAAATTAATATTCAAACATTATCGACAGTAACACACAAAAGGCTTGAAAAATGTCACTTTATATGTAATGAATATAAAATATATCACATTATATTAGGAAAAAAAAATAAACATGCTAATTCTCAGAGATGCACTAGTAATAGCAGGACTATCCGCAACCCTGATAAGGATTAAGTGGATGGGATAATGGATGGATGGATGGATGGATGGACCAAATGCACACATATGAAAAAAATTCTGTTCCTCAACCCAAGTAGAATCACACCTGTGTAGTTTTTTTCTTCAAATGAATAACTTCATTTATTAACTCTGCTGTCTCTTAATCACTGAATTTTTTGCTGTTTTTACTTGAGCTTGTTGACAGTGTAACTACTTAATACCCTTTACCTCAGGAGCATGCAGTTAGTAGGCGTTCCATTTACTATGCTGCTGCCATATCAAATGTTAATTTCAGGTGCATTGTTGTAACATCAGGCACACTTTCATGGTCCAGAGTTCTAGACTTTTTAATATGTTTTCAGTTATCTTTCCTTATGATGAACCCTTGCTTATGATTTTTTATTTTTTTTGCATATTTCTCAGTGTTCCTCACCTTTTTGCACTTGATTTCAGTAATGGCACCAAAGTTAGCTGACTTTGGCCAAATATTCTGCTTATCATATTCCTGCTTTCATATGGTTCACTGATTATATTACGTGGGCAGAGTGGCATTGGGTCTCTGCCACTGGTATATTAAAGCGGTTTATAATGAGACCTTCTAACACATAAGCAAGTTGCTTATAATAGCAAAATCCCTCATTAGAACAGAATTACATTAGAGGAAGAGCTCCTTTCTTTGTTCTTCTGTGTGGTCTGGTGCTTCAGCAGTTGATTCAAAAACGTTCATCCTTGACCATATCAAAGTATACTTTCTATTCCACCAGAGGGAGATTCGTTTCAATTACCTTCCATCAAGTAGCAAAAGTGGAACTTTGGCCCCGTGTTAGATCATTTAGTCTGGTCAAGGTTAGTCAAGCACATCCTCTGATCCCTTCAGACATTGCCAGACTGCCATATGAGGCCCAGCTCACAGAATCAGCTCTGTATGGACTCACGTTTATGAGAGCAGGCAGGAGCCAGTGAATGATATGTGCTGCACTTGACTGAGACAGGATGAGCTCTCCATTACTGTACACAGCAGAGTGAGGAGGGCTCTTTGAGATCCCATTTGAGATTTGCACTGCAAACCTTTTCAAGCTGCTAATGAGATCTAAATGTCTGTTTGGAAAATGAAAGTGGTGAGTGGCTGCTGAAAAACACGTTTGTTCCTTCTTTCCTAAGAATATAGTGTTTTTAATCACAGTATTGGTTTCTGTAAAAAGAAATGTATGAAGCTGTCCAGTAAACATATATACTAGTGCATCTCCACAAATTAGAATATTGTGAAAAAGTTTGTTACTAATTTAATTGAAAAAGGTAAATCTTCATACATTTTATAGACAATAAATGTAAAATTACATATTTCAGGTCTTTTTGTTTTAATATTGATACTGTTTGAATATTAATTTATCCAAACTCTAAATAAAATATGCTAATAACTTCCGGATTTCTGATTTGTATTAGCTATAAGCCATACTTAATTAAATTCTGGAAAACAACTTTTTCACGATACTCTTTTATTTTTTTACATGATGCTGTAAATTTGCTGTAAATTTGGTCAAAATAAAGATGCATTTTGAACTGTCATCAGTAGGTTTTAATATGTTGCATAATAATATGACATATTTTCCATATTGTGCCAACCTACAATGTTTCTTCAAACAGAGCAATTATTTATACATTATACCTTTTATAAATGTATACTTTTTTACATTATACCAACATCAGTTTCCTCTAAAGTTAATGTATAGAAGATGTGTTTGCTGCTAAATGCTTGAATCATTCTTCAATAAATAATCCAAATTTTAGGTTGAAGCCCAGCTCATATTGATTCTGCTCTGGATCTGAATGAGCTAGATGATCTATTTTATTTTTCATTCCACTATCCACATTAGACATGCTTGGAAAATGAAGAAAGGCTTCTATAGAAAGATAACTCAGGCAAATACTGTAAAAAAGCTAATGAGGTTTTAGTTCTGCTTCAGGCTAAGGTACAATTGCCTGGCTTTCTAGTGGGCTGGAATGGATAGCAGAATTCTTCTCCTCTGTTGATTCTTGACCAGTGTGTTGACTAAATGAGGGCATCTTTTGGGCCATGTAGACAGAAACATACAGTTAGTACATCTGTTTGGGCTGAGCTGCTAGGTGACATTGCAGGAACAGAGGTTTGAAAAGGTGTGATGTGAAAAGTGGCTGTTCTTCAGAAAAAGCTTCTGTTAGCGCTTGTCACCTCAGGTTGGTAGCTGTATTCACCACATTATTAGGAATGTAACAATACATTATGATCCAAACATGTGACAGTGTTTAGATGTTGTGATGAACTTGACCCATGTTCAAGTGTCATACTTACATCACACTTACAGCATAACTTTTTGCTATGAACATTGAGTGTTGATTTGTGATTTTTAGAAACAATCTGTGAATGCAAGGCATCATTACATCAAAATGACTTTTCTGCTTCTTAAATGTTTTTTTCTCCATCTGCTATCACATCTCATATATATATATATATATATATATATATATATATATATATATATATATATATATATATATATATATATATATAAGGTTTGTTAGGGTTAATTATCATCCCTAAGCAAATTGGTTTAAATTAAATTACCTGTAACTACACACAGTAGGCATCAGTGGGCTTTCTTCTCTGTACTTTTCATTCCCTTATTCTGGGCAGGCTGGAGGGGGTGGGTGTTGGACAAAGGCCCACCATTGACTGATATTTTTTGCATGTGCTTTACAGAGAGTAAGATAGCAAAACAACTCTGTGAAATATGCAGCTGGCATAGATGTTCATCATGTAACCTCTAAGCAATAGTATCTTGAATCACTGTGCAGAGTAGACTGTTTATCACAGATACCACAAAACATGCATTTATTTGAAAGATCTGCAAAGCCACTGGACCTGCACTAATCTATTTGACTGCATTTAGAGTGTGGTCATTTGTTTTTCTGTTTTGCTCTCTCCCATGCTTGCCTCCCAACTTCTGACAGCTCGTCAGCTATGGCTGGAGAATGTATTGTTCTTAAAGGCCTGCGGCGCAGACCATGCACACTCTATAAACTGTGTCATAAATCATCCAGGACCCCTGTGTGTTAGGGGGAGGCTGCCATGCCCCTTTAAGAGACCACTGACACTCACAGTGCTTGGGATAAGTCCTGACAGGAAATGGATTCTCCCTGCTATCAGTTTGTCGCATCTTAGGACGCCTGAAGGACACAGCACAGCTGCATAATGAGGCAGGATGGCTACCAAGGTGTAAGCGATTACGGATTTACAGTACAGCAGTACAAGCTGCAGCAGTGTTTGGCAGTTGGTTGTTCAGGTTTGCTTTATTTGGATTTGTTGTGGATGTTCTGCTATAAAAGTAAAACATATGCAAGTGTGACCATAAATCATCTCTTTCCTAGAAACGTCCTGTTTTTAGCCCTATTCGAATTGGTTTTGTTTATCAGGGGGATGTCTGTAATGAAACATTTTACACTTCTCCACAGTGATGAAACTCCTGCATCCAGACACCATTAAAATGACTACAAGATGAGTGAGTTCCTGTGGGGTTGTGTTTTTTATGAATCCAGAAGTGTCATTATTATTTTTTCGCTTATACATTTATTATTTATTTGTCCTCTTTATTTTTCTTAAGACTTGTGTCTATTGTATTGTTATCCGTCTGAATAGAAATAATTATTTACAGTTATGTTAGTTTTAAAGTATTTCACATAAGATTTTTAAGGAATTCTGTGATACAGTGACTTTATATT
>BRDA01007973.1:109818-129034 GCA_036984385.1 Crenuchus spilurus | reverse complement strand
ATATATATATATATATATATAATATTATAATCAGCTCTTTATGGAGCCTCACTTTTTTCTATCAACAAAAGTTTATTTTCTCTACATAGTGCTCTCAGACAGAGTATGGTGTGAAAGACTTTCTATCCAGACCAAGTAGTTTATTCATTGACTTTTCAAAAGCATTAATATTTTTGGTTTGTAAATCGTCAGATGACTTCTGAGTACTATAAAACTGCTTCAAATATACAAATACATAGGAGCACTTCTAAAAAAAACAAAACACCAATACCCCATGTAAATTTAATGCAACTTGAATGTGGCTTTTGAAACCAAATACTGGCTTTTGCAAACAAAAAATCAGGATTTCTAAATCTGAAATATGCAAAATGAGAAATTTGACATTTCTCTACCGCGTGCACCGAGCCACCCTCCTGTCCTTTGCAACCCCTTATTTGAAGACCAAAATATGGTCACACTGGCATATGAGTCACACAAGTAAGTAATGTAAGTGATAGTTCACTGCCTAAGTGTGCCTAAAAGAAGTGTGATACGATGGATGGGTGGAGTTGTATGTAAGATGGTTTTAGAATTTCTGGAATTTCACAGTAGCTTGTTGAAAAGATCATTGCATGAAATGAATGCACAGCTGCATCCACAGTTGATCCTTGCTTTTGCTGCTGTTCAAGGTGGCAAATGTGATGAATACACTTTACATATTTCTTAAAATCCCTTTGTATCCATACATAAACATTATATTAAATACGCCTGCTGTATTGACTGGAGTTCAGTGTAATACAGTAGATTCTCATACTGTTTAACTGTGAGCTTTTCTAGGCTCCAGATGTCCTCACATTCAATTCAGTGAGACAGAAAAGTTGTATATGATTTGTGTAGGTACAGAAGATTCTTTGTAGCCCCCTATGGAGACTTGACACTGAACATACTTGAACTTAATCAGAAAGTACTTGTACTTGAGCTTATGCAGTACAGTGTGTTTAGCCATATAAACCTTGTATGTTTAGACCTTTGACACATGATCTCAAGATCATTTCACAGTGACTTTCAAATGCTCTAGTTATTAAACTCCTACCTCTCAGATTAAAAAGGCATGTCTACACAAAGCAACTGAGTATTGATGTAGATGTTTATCTAACCACACTTTTAAATGCAGCCCTTTTGTGTGACATTCCTGCAGAATTTGCCCTTCAGCTAATAACAGTACTTCAGCTACATTCATTATTACGGTAAAATCACTGCTGACGTCAACAACGTGAAGAAGAAGGGGGGGGTAATGAAGGAAGACATCCGCTCTCAGTTGCTGTGGTTTCTGATTGAGATGAAGGGAGTAGGCTTGGATTAGTAGACTCATCTTGATATTTAACTGAATAGTAGATAACTTTTCCAGATAGAAGGGGAAGAGCCAAGAACAACTTTGCTAATGTGCTTAAAAAATTGGTCAAAACAGAAATTCATAGCATAATGTTAATTTTTATAAAATTGTCTATAGAGTTTAAGACTTCAGCATGTCATTGTTTACATAAAGTTTTATTCACTTTTTAAGTCTAATTTGTCAGCTGGTTGTATTTTTTCTCATTTAAAAAAAATTTCAGTGGTCATTTTTTTGCTGGGACACGGTTTGAGGAGAATTATAAAGCTCTGCGAGCTAAGCTCTGAAAGCACCTAAAGATGACCCTGAACAAGCCATGGCCATAACAAGCTAATTAAGTTCTGAGAGCTTGGTTATGTGAGACCTCAAATCTCTTGGGTTTTCCAAACCAAAAGCACCATTTTTGACCATTTTCAACTAGAAGTGATGCTGTACCCTTAATCATGTGTCCTGTGTGGTTATTGTTAGTGTTGCTTTCATGTTTGTTTTCTGATGTACATTGAATCATTCTTACAGATCAGAGAATAGCTGTCTTTCGAGGCTTGTTCAGCAAGGTGCCTTGAGCTGTGTAATTTGGACTGTCTTGGGTTCCTCTCGTCTGTATTTTGATGCTCTCTGATTTCTCTAGTCTTCCTGTTTTGGTATTCCTATTTTGAATGATTTATTGATTGTTGGCCCTGCAGGTTATCTCTAATGGGAAACTCAGAACTGCTGCATTACATTTTCATAAAGCTCTTCAGTTTACATCAATGAAATGTATGATGGAAAAAAACAGTATTCACTCTTTCCATGTTTCAGATTCTTTTAAATGAATGGAGTGTGTTGCATAAGCTTAACTTGAGAATTCTTTGCATGAATTCCTCATCCATTTGAACTTTAACAGTTTAGTTTTTATTTATTTCCGTATATATTAAATATCTAAATCTTAAGATTATAAATGGTGAAATGTGTTTGCTTACATGAAAGTAGCTTGAATAAAATATTCATACATTCTTGTTTTAAGCAGTGTTTTGCCTATCTTGGGCTTGCCTATTTTTATTTCCATTTGTACGTTAAAAACTGAAGGTTGAATTGTGCCTGTTTAGTAATTTCTTAGCTTTCCACTGAAATTGAATAAAATATCAGGCTGTGCCTGCAAATACAGCAGTACTCTACTTTTACCATATAGCCAAGCTCAGGTTTGTGCTTGTGCATGTACACGTTCTGCATTTCTGTTACTTTAAGTATTTAAAAATGCTGAAAAGTACCCTAGCAATCAGAGGTTTGGGGACACCCTGTGGAGTTTTTTTTTTCTTCCTAGAATACTACATTTCACTTTAGACAGAATAAATGCAAACTGAAGACAAACAAATCAGTGATGTTTACTTTTCTGCATAATGTGAGCTGAGCAGATGTCCTTTATATTTACATGTTTATCATGATCGGACCAATTAAAGTGCTCCAAAATTGCTTTGACTAAAATCGCTTTACATTAGCTTACATTGAAAGCAGTTAATGTTTTGTCATCTGTTGTAAAGTTACCAATTTGTAAAAGTTACCATTTTTTGTCTTTACGCAAAATAACTCTTTACATCAAGATTAAAATTAAATTTACCTAAATAATCATTTTACCCAAAATAACAGTGTATTTTCCAAACTATTGGTTTACTTTACATATGCTGGGAAAAAAAGCTATTTTGGTTTAAACAACTGAAAGGTTTGAGTGGTGTTGAGCACAAGCGTCACGAGGATACATTTTTGGCTTTGGCATTGTTGTCATGGTAGGACTGTAACACATATTGTCACTCAAAAGTTTGTGCATGTTGTTTGAAGAATGCATTCTCATTTGTATTAAAAACACTCTGCTTTTGATGTGCGGTGCACTTCTTATAAAAACTCTCTTTGTTCACTCAGGTTCACCTGCTGAAGGACCAGCTCTCTGCAGAAGCAGCAGCCAGGATCGAGGCACAGGCCCGTGTGCACCAACTGCTGCTACAGAACAAAGACCTTCTACAACACATCTCTCTACTGGTCAAACAGGTCCAGGAGCTGGAGCTTAAACTGGCTGGCCACGGCTCTAGTGAGTTTGCTTTCAGCTTCTCAGCTTTCACAGCTATTCTTCATTCCATCACGCCTTCCGTCAGTGATTCTCTCTCTTTTCATTATCCGCCTCATCCATCTCTGCCATATTCTTTCTCGACCAGATATCTCCAGCATGTCCGTTCTGCTTGTCTGAGGCTGTCTGGCTCTGTTCCGTTTCATTTCCTTTCAAGTGTGTGTGCGTGTTTTCATACTGAATCTTTATTCAAATCATTGTAGACCTCCAGGTCAACAGTTCAGTCCTACATTTAGTATTCATTAATATTCAAAAGGTATTTAGAAGTAAATAACGCTCAGCTTCTGGAGGCACACATGATAAATATCTTTCAAGCTGTACATCTTTTTCTTCTTCTGTCTCTCTCTCTCTCTCTCTCTCTCTCTCTCTCTCTCACCTTTCTTTTTACAAACCAGAGTTCTTTCTCTATCAAGAACTCATTCCGTTTTTTTCCATTTTCCTCATTCCCCCTCCATCATGACCCTTCGAGCTCTATTATATAGCACCTTGACAGTCAGTCAGATCCTCACTCAGGCTAACCAGCACTTCCTAAAGCAACGTCCTGCACATTAGCCAGCAGATGATAAAATGCACCCACCCCAATATATAGACACATTATCCTATTGAAGTGTGAAATTCTCAACAGAACTTTTCAGCGATCACCCAATGACCCATTCTGTTGATGGAACAATATATTATACCTTTATGCAGCAAGCACTTTATTATACATTTGCAATGTAAAACAGACGAAGAGTATGTGACCAGGTTAACAGCTTGCTAACATTGTTAGTCTGGTCAGCTGTTTAACTTTAGAGAACTTCATGCATATTCATTAATGACCTGTACTGTAGACAGCGTGTTTTGAAATTAATTAAAGAGGAAATGGACTGTTCTCTGAGCTTTCATATTACAGGTCTTTGTATTTGATCTTAAGGAGAGTCTTAGAGGAATACAAAATGCAAAAAAGCTATGAACATTATTGCACAAATGGCATTACCTCATTGACCTCATAGTCTGCCATTGTAAGCCTTGTGAATAAGCCTTCAAATAATGCAGTAAGTCATAATAGATGGTACAGTGATTTTCTCATGATTAAGAGGTGTTAGGCACAATGTAAAGCAGCATGGACATAATGCCTTATTGCTTTTAAAAATGCAGTCACAAACTGCAATGGGATAAAATACAAAATTTGTAACTAATAAATGATCATCCTTTATACTGTTGCCAAGCAAAATAATGGCTAATTACAGTTCTATGAACTGAATATTAAGATACCTGTCAGATAAATATTGTATTCTCTTGTCCTGTATTTCTACAGTGGGATCTCAAGACAGTTTACTGGAGATCACGTTCAGAGCAAACGTTCCCCCGGTCATCTGCGATCCCACCACACCACGGCCCGAGGACGCCATCCTACCACCACTGAACGATGGGACGCAGCTGTCTCTGCCCTTGGGCAGTCCTTTAGGTAGGGACCAGCCCTTCGTTAAGTTTGAGTGTTTTCGCTTTCTCCCGGGACCACCCCAACAGGAGCAGAGTCCCGACCTGTCCTCGCAGGAGGTGTCGCCCTCAGGGCGGGATGAGCTTCTGGGTAGCCTGGAGCTGCTGAAATTCCGCGAGTCAGGTATCGCATCCGAATACGAGTCCAACACAGACGAGAGTGATGAACGTGACAGCTGGGGGTTGCAAGACGAGAGCACCCTGCGCCTCCTCAACGTGCTCAACAAGCACGGCCCTTCTGACTGTCTGGAGGACGAAATAGCCGTTTAGTGTGAAGGTGTGCTAATGGCTAAAATCTAGCTGTGCTAAATGCTCGTCTGTATTGTAAAGCGAAAGAAAAACAAAACTGTTGTACTGTAGATTCTCAAAGACTGAATCCGGTGTTTTAACCCATTTGTGAAGTTTTTCTGCATTATATTATGCGTCATAACTTCAAGAACACCACACTGTCCCAAAACAGCACTGCTTTCTCTACGCTGAAGTGTAAAAGTGTTACACATGAACTGATGTTTAAGAGAAGCTTGGTGAGAGTAAGGTGTAAATATAGTGATCAAGAATCTACTTGTTACTGTCTGATATCTCAGAGTCTGTAAGAAGTAAACTAGTTCTAAGGTATTCTCTTACAATTATATTTTGCAGAGAAGTATATGTACAGGACCAAAAGAGACATTTTATACATGTTTGTCTGAAACTGTAACATGTTAGTTTTACAACTCTTGTGGTTTTGTTACTGCACAGAATAATGCATGTATACACTGGCACACACTCCACTCCTGTTACTGTGGTCACCGGGTCACTTTTGAATAACTAGAGTGTAGTCACTTGGATAATCAGTGGTCAGAAACTCTGATTCAATATGAGTAACATTTTGTCTAATTGTGCATGGCAGTTTTGTACCATCCGTGGAGTTTTTGGTTTGTGTGAGAAAAACGGAACTTTAATTGTGGAACAGAAGCTTATTCAGCTAATTAAGCCCTGAGGGCAACAAGGCATCTAAACTCTGCACATTTGGGAATCCAATTAGCTGGTCTTGTGAAAGCTTTGTCAGCCCTGATCTCTTGTACCTGCTCTTGTATCATTAGTAAGCATATGTTCCATGGGTTCTAGATCAGTATTTATTTTATGACCTTGATATTTATGTATATGTTTAGCCCACTTATGTCCAGTTCCCTAAGACTCTACTAGTAACAATACATGTTAGTTTCTGACTATTGGTCCTCATAACCAGTTTATCCTATTGGAAGACTATTGGTCTTTGACTGTTGCATGGCCATTCTCCATAGGCTTTGTTTTTTCTGTTTGTGTGTTTGGAGCACAGGCGTACAGATACACTTTTGGCATTCAGGATGGACTGAGGCCATAAGAATGAGCCTCCCTTTCAGACAGTATCATTTTTGCCTTCTGTTGGCTCTGCTGTATTTCATTCAAGTCATTATCTCATGCTTAGCATTGACCATGTCTGTATCTGATGAGCAGTAGTGGTGGTTCAGCAACTTAGAAGATACTTCACAGATTACAGAAAACTATTAAGCGTCTAGCAGCAGATAAAAATCAATGACCTAGCATTATCCCACGTCTGTAACAAGTGAAGAAAAGATGAAAAATGTGTTTCCCTTCTAGTCCAGAAAGCATAATCATTAAATTAAGTGAGAATGCATTTTCCTGTTATCAGCCCTGGTGCCCAAAGCCAAGGCAAGCAGATGTAATTAATAATTCTTCTCTTCATTTAGAGGCTTATGAAAAATGCCCAAATTAAGCAAGCTTTGCTGTGTCATTTTGCTAATTGAAATGAAGGCAGGTTGTGAAAGGCAGCAGTGATGAGTGTTGGGGTCCTGAGAGGCAGCGGTGTTGTGCAGTAGGGGACTCCACACATGCAGGCAGCACTTTGAATTAGCAGATCAAGGCACTCTGAAAGTGATGAAGCTCATCTAATTTTCATCAAATCTGACCATATAAACTGGCCTTACTCTGACTGCAAATGTGACATTTCTTTGGTTGGAAGTTTTTGGTGCTTTAATGACATCTTTTGATAAAATAAAAATCAGTAAGAATCAGAATAAGCCAATTTAATGTTTGCCTTTGATATAGATTGGCAGTTGGAAAAAAATATTGATGTCAAGTTTAGGTCTCTGTGACCCTATTATAGAAATTGTATTTTTGTATAATATAAAAATTGGATGTATAATGTATAAAATACAGTAATATGATAAAGCACTAGCAGCCCTCTATGACCCTTGTAGAAAGCCAAAATTTGCCACAAACCAATCATATTTTGTTTATATCATAATGGAGTAAGAAGATGAATTGAAGAGCCATGTCTCAACAAACTGAGTGCTTACATATTAACACAGAACAGAGTGAGCAAAAGAGAAATACAGCTGCTCTCAGCACCAACACACCAAGACTGAACTGGCTGAACTGGCTGTAGCCATCACATGACTTCACTCTGCATCGTGACTGGTCCAGAGTGCCATCTGTCACATATTAAAATATGGACATTTTGATGTTGTTTGGTACTAAAAATTGAATTTGTACATTTGTGCATTTACATAAAGTACATGTACAAAGTATAAATAACAATAGAATAACACATTATTTCCATTGCTTATGCAAAAAAATTTTTGTTTGTGTTGCAGTGGCACACAAATTTGAGACAGAGCTGTGCTGACCAATCTCAGTCTTGTGATTAGTTCAGGAATGCTTACTCACTCTAGGCTTTATTCACTAGGACCACCTGTTTTACATGGAAATAGTGGTGAAACAACGGACATCTATTATACGTTAGGAAGGTTTTCATAAGACATACTTTATACATACATATATATATATATATATTGTGGGTTAATATCTGAACAATATTAACTTAATTAGAGAGAAAAGACAAATTAGTTTCACTCTGGCTTTGAGAGTTTAGTGCAGAACAGTGAAGTAAATTGCAAGTCTGTGTATAATAAAAGTTTATGCAGCAATTAACTGTACACAGAGTTAGTCTCAGGTGTTAAAAACGAGATGGATTTTTTTCTTTCTTTTCTTTTTTTGCAGGCAGTGATTTGCTTTAATGTGAACGTATAAAGCTGTCGAAAGCCAAGGTGAGCAAGCTGCTCTGTGACTAAGGGCTGACAGCTGTGCATCTTCATTGGCCTTCAGGGAAATTGTAGAGGATATTTTTGCCATCTGTTACTTTCTGAACCTTTACTGTATTTTTCTCTCTGCCTCGTGCCATTGCTTTACCTCATATTATACATCCATCCAGTTATTTTAATACCAGGTTTGCTTACTAGTAGGGCTGTGTTGTCATGACAAGTGAAAAATGATCAATTTGAGCGATATTGTTTGTGATTATTAATTGTGATTTTTAGACAGCACATAAAAATACACAGCGCAGAAAAACTCCTAGAATTGTCATAATCTGAAGTGCTCATTAAGTAGAACATCTGTGGTTGGTCAGCGAACATTGAAGTGATTCACTTGGCTGCTGTGTACTGTTGTATGTGAATAGAAATTATTAAAATGCAGCGCACACACTGAATCAGAATTCATTAAACGTGTCCTTTCACACTTACTTAACTGCACTGACCAGAACTGTGAAGTAGTAGCCCTGATACATAATATTTTAGATGTTCTTGAAGTACCTTCATGCTTCAGTGTGAGCATCGGATTGATTATGTTGTGTTGGAAGAAAGAACAGGTTGTGTTGTTGTTTATTAGACCTCCCTGTTTGAAAGCTAATCGGATAGGGAGAGAGAAGAAAAGACAACCAGCATGTAAAGGGAATGAGAGGAAGATTTGACTGACAGTGTTTGAATTGCCATATGTTTATCATTGTGAATGCTGTAAAAGATTGATGTCACTTGGGTAACTTTGGGACATTTAGAAGATTCGGAAAGTGGGTTAGAAAGTAATTAAAGGAGTTTTTCATGGACTCTCTCATTAGTCTCCACCTTAGTCATACTGTGCTTGAGAGAATCCCTGCAGAGAACATCCAGTTACATCACAGGCTGTGTTCTCTACACTGCCAGCATAGCTTTTCCATAAAAGCAAGAATTAGCACCAACGCATCCTGAATGCATCCGAAGAAGTAATAATCTGAACATCTAGAGGGTCTTCCCGTTTAGTTTCAAGGGTGCAGTGGAGAATCATAATTTCACCCTCACAGGCAAGTCGCTGGTGGCCCTAGATTGGAATTGAAATTCTGTAAGAATATCATATCTTGTTATAGCTCAGCAGTCTCTTCTTGAAGATAAGAGGCTATTGTCTCTGAATAGAGGCTGATGCTCCCCATTATAAAAATGAAGCCTCTTCAGAATCAGTTTTGAAAGAGTGCTGTTTAGAAGTTTCCATCTGCAGTGAAATTTGAAGTGGTCGTTTTTAGGGTAATTTAGACCCAATGACCCTTGAAGCAGTACAACTTCTTTGCTCTAGTTTTTTGTTTTGTCAATGCAAAGTTAGCAATGACAGATTGTTCTACAAATGGTTTACTGCACACTAAACAAAATGTTGCTGGAAAATCCAGTAACACTTTATAATAACTTTCATTAATAAGCCATTAACTAATGATTAATAACTGTGAACAAATTATTAGTTCATGAGAATTTGAACATGAACAAATGTTTATAAATGACAGTTCATGTAGTTACTAAGTTAACAAATGTTAACAAATCATTAGTAAATTATTAGTAAATCATTAGTAAATCATTAGTAAATCATTAGTAAATCATTTGTTAATGAAATTCTCATGAACTAATGATCTGTTCACGGTTATTAATCATTAGTTAATGAGCTATTAATGAAAGTTATAAAGTTTTACCGAAAATCCTTTAGAGGTTCCTCACATTCTCGCACCAGTTGGAACTTTTGAAAGTGCTTCCAGGAAGGTTTCTTGAAAAATACTGCTAAGAACCCTTTCTTGATGCATAAAATGTTCTTGGAGGAACTGATTCTGTCTTTTTAAAAGCTGTTAAAACACAAATAGATCCTGACCTGACCCGACAGGGCACAACAGAAGTGTCCATGTGCAAGGCATCTAACCCCCAACTGCTCCTCGGGTGCTGTGGATAGGGCTGCCCACCGTTCTGGGCACATGAGCTCATTGCCCTCTAGTGTTTGTATGTTTGTTACACTGCACTGAAAGATTAATTGTGGACAGTGTGTCACTTTCACTTTAAAAAACCTTACCTTCTACGTTCCCGACCTCCTACGTTCCTACCTTCAATTTTCAGTATGTGGTTATGTATGTTTTGCAGCCTCTTTTCGAGCAGGTGCTGCAGTTGTCAGCCATCAGAGTCTAATTGAAACAAAATCTCATCCTCAACCAAAATGAAATAAACATGCAGAAAATCCCTTTCCTTGCATGACGAGGTGGTGCTGGCTGACATGGATGGGGCAAATCATTTAATGAATTATTGATTTGAAGGCAGAAGAAAATGGAGGTGCTTGCCTGGCATGTCTGACAAGCTGCTGTCCCCTGTGAATTCTGACAGTGTTCTGACTTGCCCGGTTAATGTACTGTCGTTTCTCTGTGTCACCATACTCATCCAAAGTATGCTTTGTCCCAGTCTGGTTTTAATACATTATTTCTTATGTGGCACTGCACTGCACTGTGAATAAAGAACCCTGTGAGATATTAATAAACCCATGATGAAAGGTCGCTACAGGGTGTTGAAATGTCTCAGACTCATCATAGCTCTCAGTAGTATACTGTAGTGTTCTTTCAGTAACCATAATGAGTTTGTATTCCTGATATTCAGCCAGAGCTCCTGCATGAGGCAGGCTTGATAAGGGCAACTTTCTCTCTCCCACTCTATCCATTATCTCATTTACGCTGCTGATGGACCCACCACTTTGACCTTTCAACCCTTAAGACATAGACCTAGCTGCATTTCATCAAATGTCATAATGCACTTTTAGCCCCATCCCCCACCCAAGGATATGAGAGTTAAAGATTCATATCCAGAAAGAAGGTCATAGTAAAATATTGATGTTTGACCCAGCTTCTCCTAAACGTAGCATCCATTAAGCCATGCGCGAAGAAGAGAATGGGTTAAGCAATTTCGTCTTCTCGTTTTTGAAAGTCGAATTTGTTGACTTGTCACACGTTTTACCTTTGTTTGTGTCTGATTTAGTCCAGGCTTAACTTCCCCAAACACACTGTGATGTAATGATCAGGGTTATAATGTGACATAATGATGAGGTTAACCAGGTATTATGATGGCAAATGATTCAATTTGTTATTTTATTGCATTGTAAAATGTCACATTTCAGCATAATTCACTATAATTCTGGGTATTTTGGCATTATTTGAAGTGATATTTAATTTTATTTTGTTGTGACTATAATGCAACAAATTATATCTTACAAGTGAAATCATCTTAAATGTAGTCAAAATGTCTAATGTTGTGAGCTTATTACAATACCATTCAACTTAGAATTAAGTAAATTAATTAATTATTTAAGACATATTTTGTTTAATAACTTTATGACTTAAAAAAAAAAGTTAACAAATACATAGTAAATCTGCCAGTGTTAAATCAACACTATTAGAGTTAAATTAACACTGACGGTGTTACATTTTGACACCCTCGGTGTTAATTTAACTCTAATAGTGTTGATTTAACACTGGTATATTTACTGTGTATCTAGGTATATGTTATCTTAAAATAAGCTTAAAACATTTTCAAAATGAGGAATATTAGACATTTTCATCAGATTTAAGATCATTTAACTTGCTGAGATTTTTTTTTGCAGTGTTGAGGAGCTAAAACAGTCAGAAAATGTCATTTTAGCCAAAAGAGTACACCAGTTATCCTTCACTATACCTTTTGACATTTAACCTGTTGGCGAATGCAATACCATATTATTGTAGATATGTACTAAGTGCAGTACATTCATTTCACAATAGGAAGTGCTTTTTGTCACCTTTAAATGCACTGTTTACTCATTTCTGTTCTGGAAGCTCTGTTCTTTTCTCTTCTCTGCCAACTCCTGCCTCTCCTACTGCATTAGTCAATAAGGGTTGTCCAGTATGGATTGTTTAAATGGACAGATGAAGGTTTTGGTCAGAGGAAAATGTGTTCATTATGTAAATCAGAAGTACTGTATATGCAATGTTTCAAACTCAGTGACCATTTGTGTAATTGGCTTGACCGAGTGGTCAGTGGACCATGTCGGAGTGTGCTTGTGAACTCAGCAGGATTGGTGGATAACGGGCATCCCGTGGCGCTTGGAGGCCACAAATTCTGGGACTGTCCGTATTGCTTTCCTACACTGCTCATCACAGCCACATCACATACATGTAATCATGTTTCTGCCTCTGCAAAGTGTTTTTTTCGAGAAGTCCTATACATACAGTAAATATCTATGGGAGTGGAAGTGCACTTACTCTGTAACTTGTCTCTGAACTTGCTTTGGCTCAATAAAACTTTATTTCTTTCCTTCTCTTCTCCTTTCTTCCTTTGCTCTTGCCTCTTAAAGACTGGAATTTCATCATTACATCAGTTGTTTATTTTTTTGTTTTATCTCTTCTTCCATTTGAAATTTAAAGGTACAGTCGGTGCACCAACCAATGAATTGCTAGGAGCAGATAGTTACTGAAGCAGCTGGTCATTTGTTATGTACCCATATGCTGCCAAAATGGGTTAAATGTTTATTTCTAAAAATTCTCCATCCAGTGGCTCCTCTTCACTGGCCAGGCTTCTGTCATATGCAGTGACCCTGTGAGAGCAGAGCATGCCCAGTCCAGCTGCAGTTTGTTCCAGACGTTTCTCACCCACTGGGAGAGATCAGGAGCAGCCAGCAGCTTGTAAATAAGCCTGAAACAGGGCCTGTCAGACATACTACTGGCCTTGACTACTGTGCTGGAGCCTCTGCTAGATATTTTGAACTACAGCCCAGAGCTACATGTTTGTTATGATGCCAGTGAACCCTGTGGAGGAGGAATGGCATTACTGATCATTGCTCTGCTGCTATAATAGGAGCTTGACAACATGATACACATTCATTCTTGCTCAGTCTCATGGTCAGTCTCTCTCACCCTCTCTCTCTAAGATATGCTTGGTGTCCAAACATCTTTAGTTTTGTCCTAGAGCTATGGGACTAATGGGGCTAACAAGTAACAGAAGCTAATCGCCAGCAGGATACATGCCTAACACTACAAACTTTTAGTTTAGGTGTTAGATAGACTTGCTAATGTGGTTTATGATTCTACATTATGTACTGTTCTATATAAAAGTACAGAGAACATCCAGGTTTCTAAGTGATGACTGATACACTGCTGTAGAACCTAATATGTACTTTTTTATACATTGTCTGGATGTACACTGCAAAACATTTATATCCTATTAAGTGAAATCATCATTTTGAAAACGTTTAATATTTAAATTTAATACAGAACTACATGTTTCTTGTTTTAAGTAACTGTATTAAGTAAATTATATTTAGCTTATATAGTACAAAGTTTACAGCATTCTCAAAAATGAGACATGATCATTATTTAGACTAGATTTAAGATTGCTATCATTTTTTCAGTGTATGTAAGCAAGTCTCTTTAAGCAAGTTCATTTGATTTTTGGCCAAACCATCACTTTAATAGCTTTTGCTTCTCTCTCTACCTCCGCACTCAGTTTTAATATTCTTCATAAGTATTAGAATCAATTACAAAAATGAGCTGACTCTCACTGAATGAGAATACATCTAAAAGTGCCAGGCTTTAGGTTTTCAACAGAAAAAGTGATTAGTTAGTTGCCTTTTTAAAAAAAAAACTAATCAGCACAATGCTTCAGCATGACACCAGAGACAAGCCTCCAGTAGGCAATGTGCTATGCGACTGAACACGGTTCTACATTCTGTCTGTACAGGTCTGTTTAAATTTCCTTGGCTTCTGTAGAGGACCCAATGTCTCTGGCCTGTGTTACTCATCTGCAACCTTGAATACTTTTCAACCTGTCAGTATTGTGAGAGCAATTTCGGGACTAAGTTTTTTGCATTGTCCAGCATTGTAATTTTTTATTATTTTTTTTTATTATTATTATTGTATTGTTAACAAAAATACTGCTCCAAATGTCACTTTCAGAAATTCCCAACACCAATCTAGATTTTCTCTCCAGGCACCCAAACATGCCTAAATAACAGTAAGTGCCTGAAAATATATACATTTTTATTAAAGGTAAGGATTGTTCAAGGCTGTTGATGGCGATCACGTAGCCATGTTTTCTTATCATGCAAATGTTTCTTTAAAATTGGCATTTCTACTCAACCAAATATTTTCCCAGCGTTTCAATGACTCATCCGTCAGATCTGTGTACCCTGATATGCTCTGGCACAAAGTCTTTTCCAGTGTTGACAAAATGCCATCAGAAACATTTACAAGCACTTGTTATTAGTGATGGACTGAGTTAAGCTAACGACAAAGCTGCTCCCATTCTCATCCTTTAGCAAATTCCCAGAAAGATGCTCAGGGTAACGAGCTGAAAATAGCCTGTGTATAAGAGAGCCGCACTAATATCTGCTGCCTGCCTTCCTAAATGACTCCTAACATGCTGAAATGTAGTAGAAATAGGGATGTCAGGTTCACTTTTTCAGCCAGTCACATGCTGATGTGAGGCACATTTATTTTCCTCTATTTTCTGCCACAAATATCTGGTCATGTGGGAGTCACCTGTGTCAGCTTTTGAAAGGTAACCATTTTTCATTGTGAATGACCATGTTTCAAATGGGTGTTTGTATTTGTGTTGTGTATGTGTGGGTAAGAATATTGATGTGCGTATAAGACTATTTCAGCTGCTTTTGTGTAAATGTGTAATTATTAAGAAATGTCTTCTATGTCTCACTTAAACGCCTTCCGAGAAATAATGTTCCGAGGTAAGAATGCATTATAGAAATATTCTGGCCCCTTCTGCATACATATCATTTACCCTTGCAGTATCACTGTGGACTTTGTTGTAACCTTTGATTTGCATGTGTTGATGCTTTGCTTTCTGTTTGCTTTATGATTTCCTTTGGCCTTTTGTGATGCTTGATTGCTGCTGTGCTCAAAACAGATAGCGTTCTTCATATCATAGCGTATGTATAAATGTCACTGGTGGAATTCCCCGTCCTCTGTCACAGTGTTGCTTTTCATTCTCATTCTTCCGTTCAAAGTAGTGACCCTTTGAACCTCTAGATATGATGCTTCACCTTCTGATGCCTTTAAGCCCTTGAATTCTAAGTTCATTTTTCCGCCATTAATCTTTTGACTTCACACTCAGTCGCTGCTATGAATTATACCATAATTGATATGAAATTACACTGTGAGTTCTCTGAGAGTGAGACTTTTAAATGTCCCACATAAGGAACTTTATGGCTTCAGGGGTTAAGAGATAAGTCAGTTATATTTAAAAGTCATATCAGAATATGATGACCACGTACCTAATAGTGGGAATAACCACTCTTGGCTTAGAGTGTTTGCTAAATGATAATCCTCAACACTTTCCTTATTGCTCCTGTGTTTATTATAGAGGCTAATTGGTCTACTGTGGTGTGTCAATTGCTCTGTACCATGCACTGGAGTCAATGTTCCCCTGTGGCATCAATGTCTTGTGGGGTACCACTGTTTTGCTGTTGGAAGACACTCAGTGTCCAACTTCATTCTCAGTACACCTTCACTACAGCACCTCTAGAACATCCCACAAAGTTAATGGATTCTGAGATGCTACCACCCTTCACCCAGTACCCTATTTATCATGCCCATTTGGACATCAGTCAAAGTCCTTTGCCCATGATGATGGTTTTACAATCTGCTACAACTGACTGATGTACTCACTTATTTATATGGGCAGCAAACCCTGTAATGTGGCATCTGTGACATCCCAGCCAAGTTAATTCCAAACCAGGGGTGGTCATAATATTCTATTATGATTGTGTATCTCAGCACCACTTTCTTAATGAACTAGTCAGTTGAGTAGCCTGTTGTTTCTCCTCTGTTCCACAGTTGACCAAAGCATGTTTGAGAACTCTAACACAACGGAGCAGCTGAAGCAAGGTCTGAGGATGGGTGCTGTCTCATCCAGCCCAGCAGGACAAAAGAGCGGCAGCCAGCATCTGAAAAACCTGGGCAAGGCTGTTGGAGCTAAGGTCAATGACCTTCTCCGCCGTAAAGATCCCAGCAGCCTGGGGGACATTGGAGTCACAGAGGTCAACAAGAATGTGGAGGCTGTGTGGGCCAGCCTGGCTGAGATGGGCCATGGCACAACGGCTAACAGGTAAAAATGCTTACATAGACTAAATTTGAGAGGAGTGGAAGAACTTCTGTTATGTGTTGCAAAAATATAGGTTGTTTTTTGCAGTAGCTGGTAAGTATCAAAGAAAAATGTATTTACATTAAATATAGTGGCATGCAGTAATTTGGACAGAACTGGTCAACATTTCTGTTACGGTACTTTAAAATTTACATTTTTGTTTTGTACAATTTTAGAATGAAAATTAAAAAGCGCTGTGCAATTGGATTGGAGCACTCAGACCTAAATGAGCTTCTCAGGGCTATGGCTTGTTCACAGTCATTGTTAGGAAAGGCCAGGTGATGCTTATTTCAAACTAAAAATGCTCTGGCTCTTCAAATCTTGTCCCAATTATCAGCAGCCATGAACTCTGAAAATTAAAATAATCAATGCCCACAAAGCAAGAGAATTCTAAAAGAAGTTATATGTATATGAAGATGAATAAAATATTCCAGTTGAAAATACTTTATTTATTACATAGTGGAATGCTTTAAGAACAAAATAACATAAAAATGATCAATGTTAATCAAAATTATTACCCCTTGGAGGTCTGGATTTGGAATCATACTCAAAATCTCATACCACCCTCATGGAGTCTGTTTCTGACAGTTTGAGCAGAAACATGGATATTAGTGGTCTGCTGGAGGTCATTTTGCAGGGCTCTGGCTCTGCTCTTCCTGTTCCTCCTTCCACAAAGGAGGAGGTAGCGGTCCTGCTGCTGGGTTGTTGCCCTGCTACGGCTCCCTCCATGTCTCCTGGAGTACTGGCCTGTCTCCTGGTATCTGCTCCATGCTCTGGACACTGTGCTGACAGACACAGCAAACCTTCTTGCCACAGCTCGCATTGATGTGCCATCCTCGATGAGCTGCACTACCTGAGCAACTTCTGTGGGTTGTAGACATCGCCTCATGCTACCTCTATGGTGACAGAAATGACCAAAACATCAGCCAGAAAGGATGAGAACAGAGGAAAGTCTATGGTCACCACTTGCAGAACCACTCCTGTATAGGGGTTGTCTTGCCAATTGCCTCTCCTTTCTACCTGTTGTCTGATCCATTTGAACAACAGCAGGTGAAATTGATTCACAATCAGTGTTGCTTCCTAACTGGACAGGTTGGTTTCACAGAAGTGTGGTTGACTTGGTTTTTTTGAGCAGTGTGTATATATATATCTTAAATATTCACAATAACAGGAATTTTGATCAGGTGTGCCCAGACTTTTGCATGCTAATGAAAGCCTTTATGTCTTTGATGAGGACTTGATTTAGCTACCTTAGTGGCAACACTTTGATTTCATAAACTTTACAAACTAGTAGATACATGTTGTACTAAATATTGTTCCCATTTCTATGAAATTATAGTGTAGCTCTGGTGTATTCTAGTTCTATTTACCTTCTGATCAGGACACAAATTTGTCAACATGCATGATCTGCATATAGACACGGAAGATCACAGAGTCCGCTTTACCAGCTCCATTAAAAGCCTTCATTACAACAGGAGGTTAAAGCCTTGGCATTTACAACAGGAGGTTAAAGCCTTGGCATTTAATATGTATAATTAAAACAAAAAAAACCTGTTAGCATTAAATATTTATGAGGATTCCCCCCAAGATAAATTGAATGAATAAGTTAGTAGCAAATAAGTAGATGATTTCTTCATGTGCTGTCTGAAGCTTGGTGTGAATGCTCAAATTCTGTGTCTTTGTTTTGGCTTTAGAGAGGCTGCTGCTGCTGTTTTGTGCCACCAGTTGAATCACTTTTGCTTACTTCTTTTCTTTGGAGTTTCATCTTCTGTGATACACAGTAGCACCAGAACAGAGCAGCTAATCCTACACTGCTGCATTGATTGGTCTGGTAGTGTCCCATGGAGGGTCATTCGTTTAGTCTGGTTCTGTTTCTCACTGGTGCATCACATCATCTGTTTGTGGAGTGAATGTGAAAGCAGGAGTGTGGAACGTGCGATGTGAGCAAGTCTTGCATCACTAGGGCTGGGATTGACATGTCTGTGAGTGGAAAAAGCCTCCCAGTCAGAACATTTTTCAGGCAGTTGTTCGCAATATCCCTGAGTGAAATTGTGTCTTGCCATCATTATAAATGCTGCACAAGGGAGTGTGTGGGTGTGTGGCAGGGTGTTCTGTCTGGCTTGCAAAGTTTAACTTAATTGGCTGGCAAATAACTATTTATATGTGCTATCTAATGAGAAGGTTTGAGCGCTTTAAGTTTGCTTGTGTGCGATGATTTTTAATTAGAAACTGAGTGCCTGATGAGATCCCACAGCCCCACAGATTTCCAGGTTTTGGCACTCTGTGTCTCCTTATACACCCATTATGTGTGATCAGTTGACCTTGCTAGCAGCAAGATGCTTTATGGCTGTTATTAAAATTTATATACACGTCAGGCCGTGACTAAAACCTCCACTGTCGTAAACATCTAAATGACATTCTGCGTTCACTATAACGTAACCTATCACAGGCTGTGAAAGGTTATTCTTTTACTGATCTTTTTGTTTAAATGACCTTGAAATTGATGATTAATTTTTAATACTAAGCATTCTAGCCCTGAATAATGGTTTAGTCAATACTGTGATTTCAGCTCCAGCTTGTAATTTCAGCTTCTTATCCTCGATTACTAAACCTGACAGGCCCTTTAGTGGTGGTTTATGTGCAGATCAAGACCAACCCTTTCTCCTTCTATAAATATAGGTGACAAACTGCAAGTTATCAGAATATGTTCTCTTACTCTCCACAAAAAGGGCTCTTTCTGCTCCATAGACCAACCTCCCAAAGCTCCATAAAAAGGAGGTGGAATAGACTGTATACTGTGATGTTTTATTTTCTATTAAGATATCCATTATGGCAAATATTTGAAGTGTAAGATAACAAGCCTTATATATATAAATACAGAGGTTAGACAATGAAAGTGAAACAGCTGTCATGTTAGTGAGGGAGGTTTCATGGCTAAATTGGACCAGTCTGGTGGCCAACTTCTGACCGGTGGTCTGACCAGGTTAAATCGGTACTTTGGAG
>BRDA01007973.1:91238-109808 GCA_036984385.1 Crenuchus spilurus | reverse complement strand
CAATGAAAGTGAAACAGCTGTCATGTTAGTGAGGGAGGTTTCATGGCTAAATTGGACCAGTCTGGTGGCCAATCTTCATTAATGTCACATTGCACCAGTAAGAGCAGAGTGTGAAGGTTCAGTTAGCAGGTAAGAGCACAGTTGTGCTCAAAATATTTATATATATCAGGATGACAATGCACCAATACACACAGCAAGACTGGTGAAAGATTGGTTTGATGAACATGAAAGTGAAGTTGAACATCTCCCGTGGCCTGCACAGTCACCAGATATAAATATTATTGAGCCACTTTGGGGTGTTTTGGAGGAGCGAGTCAGGAAACGGTTTCCTCCACCAGCATCACGTAGTGACCTGACCACTATCCTGCAAGAAGAATGGCTTAAAACCCCTCTGACCACTGTGCAGGACTTGTATATGTCATTCCCAAGACAAATTGACCCTGTACTGGCTGCAAAAGGAGGCCCAACACCTACTAATAAATTATTGTGGTCTAAAACCAGGTGTTTCAGTTTCATTGTCCATTGTCAAGTATATATATATATATATATATATAGATATATAGATATATAGATATATAGATATATTGTGTGTGTGTGTGTGTGTATGTATGTATGTAATATTTGTCCATGCTAAGATTTCAGCTTCTTATCATCTAGTTACTAACCACGACGAGCCCTTTAGCAAAGTGGGCAACTTATTTGCAGATCAAGTCTGGCAATTTCTACTTCAGCAAAGGTTAAAAACTGAGTTATCTTAAGTATTAATTCTGTTTTCTGTCAAACAGCCACATTTCTTTGGATTCATTCCCTCGCCTGGATCCCCCACCTCCCACTGGCAAGAAGCGTCTTCCTCGGGCTTTGAAGACCACTCAGGACATGATGATCTCCTCTGACCCTGTGGTAGCCTCCCCAGAGGTCTCAGACGCCTCCCTCCTCTCCTCTCCAGATAAAAACCGCCTCATATCCACAGGCAAAGCCCAGGATCAAACCCCAGCCTGCTCCGAACAGCCTGGCCTGGAGACAGAGAAGCCCTCAGGAACCAGCGTCCCTCTGGAGGCCCAGATAAATGAGCAGAATGGATCAGAGGTGAAGGAGCAGTCTACTGATATGGATGCAGTGCAGACTGTAGCCAGGCTGAAGAAACTTGATGCTGCGGGTGAAGAACAGTCTCAGCTTCTGCGCTCCGTTCCTGACCTCATCAACAAGGACAACCTGGAGCTGAAGCAGAAGCTGACCAGCTCAGAAACCAGAATGGCTTCCACGCCGTGCCCTGGGAAAGGAGGATGTCGCATCAGCCTGAGTGAGGGAGAGCTACTTGAGAATGGTTCCATGGACTACAAAAGCTCAAAGAAAAATTCCAGCATGGAGAACGAGGAACCCCATCCAGACCTGCTTTCATTTGAGTAGTTCCCTGTTACCATGATAAAGAAGACATGTTAGCATGTCATCCTCAAACAATAACTCAGTCTTCACCCCAGGTGCACATGGAGAGTAGTCTTCACCATGACTGGGGCTGAAGGTCACTGATTGTGCAGGCTGTGTGCCATGAGGGAACCAAGCAAAGTGTCTAACTTTCTGTGAACCACTGTCTATTTTCTATATATGCACTATATATATATATATATATATATATATAATTTTATAACTAGTTTATCACTACAGGTGTTTTCTGACTATATTTTATAGTTCTAATTTCTTAAGAGGAAAAATCACTAATTTAGATTTTTTTAAAAAAACATCTTCTCTACCTGTTAGTACTTTTTAGCTTTTTCAGAGATTGTAATATTTTTGTTTTGAAGCTACAAAAAAGTGAATACATGAGCTCATCAGTAGAAACCAAAGTGTACATTTCAAATACTGTAATACCTCTAAAGCTGTTCACGCACCCCATACTTTATATTTTGTAATATTACATTTCACTGTATTTCACTCCAGTCATTCAAGTGGCTTCCATCAAAACTACAAGCTCAGCTTCTATCAGAAATCTCAATCAACTGCTGTAGGAGTAAGTCTACAGAAGCTGGTTGAGGCTTGTAAAGCATAAAATAGCTGATGGTGCCCTATTTGGTGTTTTGACCGTTTTAATTTAATGGGCACCTCTGCATTTGCAGTCAGGCACAGCATGTTGGAGGAATGAGAAGGACAGATGAGGAATGTAGCGGCTGAATTCCTGCATTTTTTTATGATTTTCACTCTTGTGAAAGATTCACACAACCTAATTGAGGTGTACTAACAAAATATGTGACCCTGCCAGGGTAAACCGGGCCAAAGTCATTTTTTTCAAATACAAGTTATATACATATTTGTAGAGTACTATTAGAGGAAGCCTCACACAAAGTTTCAGACAACTATCTCTCATACTTTCAGAGACGCAGCATACTGAAAAACTCAGTTTATTGTGTCACATGACATTAATACACCAGAAACGCTTAAAAGTTCATCAAAATAAACCCAAATAGAGCAGAAATGAAGACTGAAAAACGACGCTGGCTAAAATCGTTCTGTTTACATCAGTTGAAGACATCTGACCTGCTTACGTTTGGTGGATGGATACATTAGCTCAAATACATTTCTACACTCAAGAAGTAGTTCAGGAGCCGAATGACACCCAACAAGCTTGTGTACCTCCGCGGTAGAAGTAGTTCTACATCAGGATTCGAGGGGTCACAGAATCCTGTTTTTCAGGTACAATCTGCAAATTCGCTGAATGGCTTACTGCACAAAAACAACTTTTTTGGCGAGTTCAAGTTTTGTTTTTGATCAAAACATGTACTATGATAGGCACTCTGTTTTATTGCTGTAAATGAAAAATAATAGTCTCAAATATCTAAGTTTTATCGCTAATGTGAGTAACAGGCTGAACAACACAATATCTCAATAAGTTACCCAACCACTTTGGCCTGATTTTCCCTGGCAAGGTCACATATATGGTCGCTGTCAAAACAAAAACCTCTATCTCCATTTGTATTGGGTTTTTTTCTATGTAATTTGGAAATGCTAGTTGGACTTTCCATTGTGTGAAAGTTTCACAATGAATTGACCGACAATGTGGATAAAACCTATAAAATAAGATCTAAGAAATAAGATCTTTTTACATGACATTCATAAAAAGTTAAAAGTAATTTTCCATGACCATTTTGGAGATATAAGGTTTTGTTCTGATGCAGATGGTATATAAAATATTCTAAATAACCTCCAATATACAATATATACAGAACAATACACTATACTCATTATGGACATATAGTACGCCTGTAGCCATGTATAAGTTGAGATAATGTTAATTTTTGTGTATTACCAAAGCATGGTCCAGAAGCAATGTGGAGCAGACAACACTAACAATCCACGATGAGGAACACTAGTTAGGCAGCATTGGATAAGAAAGCTTAGAGCTGGTTTTAGTGCTGGACAGAACTGGATTGGCTTCAAAGAGCTTACAGGGGTCATACAGTGTCTGAGGGTTTGTCATGACAATAATCGTCAAAGTGATGGCAGGCTTGTGGAATGGCACTAATGAGGCGTCTGTCAGTGGAAAGGTATGAGAACAGGCTCGGAGGATCTGTGGAATGTCATAACATGAATCTCAGCTGACCCCTCATCCATTCAGTTCTCCTCTGGTTGCCCATGACCCTCTATAAGAGCCATTTTTTCTACAAAACATACTCATAGACCTTTAAATGTCCCAACATGCCTGATTACACTAAATGCACAGTATCAGATGTTTTTACATGGAGAGTTGTGCAATTACAGCAAGTAAAATGTGGGTCTATAGAACGTCAGTTAAGTGAAAGAACATGAATGATGAAAAGGAAGGGATATATTGTGCATTTTATGTGCACTGTATGATGGAAATGTTTTATAAATGTAACTTAATAAAGTTAAAAGGGTAAGGAACTCACTCCAACCCTGATCAGGATTAAGCAGAAGATGATGGATGGATGGATGTTTGGATGGATGGACTTAATAGAGGATAAATGTCTTGTTACGTGTCATACATTTCATTTAGCGATGTATCTTTTTCATTATTAATAAGATCTACAAGACTCTTAGTTCTCAATGTTGAACACTAAAATGAACTTGAGAATCATGATTATTAGATAATTGCTGTAGTAATGTTGGCCACTCGTTTGTTATGTTGGATCATAAAATGGGAAGTAAATGTTTTATGGAATATTTTATGATATTGTTAAAACTGCTATGTATATGTGGTGAAGTTAAAAAAAAATCAGTGAAATGAAAATGAGATTTCTATTTTAGTCCTAGTTTTAAAGATGATTTTTATACTGAGGTGTGATGAAATAATGGGAATTTATTAAAAACATTGTCATTTCTTATTATTTTATTACTTTAGTAGTTTGCTAATTGGTCAGTGTTGTTTTAAACTGCCAGTAATCTGTGGTCTGATCACTTTCACAATGTAAAGAAATGAAGGAAGAAAAGAAGCTGAAGGAAAGACTCCTGTTTATGAAGGTTTAACGAGCGCACTAAAATGTACTTTGAGTGTTCAAGCTTTTGTATTAAAGACTTTTTTTTCCAAAGATACTGTGTGTGCAGTTTTTTGTTGAATGTGCTTCAGAACTGTGTGAAACAGTTGAGTTGTACGCTTGCCTGAATCACTTTGCTGTACTTATTGCTCACATGTCTAGTCTGCTCCATCACACCAGTCCAGTGAATGCTTCTGAAGATTGCAACACTAGAATTGACCATCATGCTGAAACAAGGCTGTTGTGACAATATTCATAAATATTTACAACATTTTACTCTCACTCGGTTTTTCTAGTTCATGTACACTGACATATTCGGGCACTGAAGTTCAACATTAAACAAAAACAAAAAAACAGCTTTCTCGGGTCCATTTCACACTAAAATACCCAGTTATCTCCAGAGGCATCTAGTACTAGCATTCACCTGTAAACATTATAAACTAGTATTATCTGTACACCACATTCTAAAAGGGCTTTGTCCTTATTTTTTATTATATATTCCACATTCTATAATAATATCCAAAGCATTTTTTCACTCTGTGTTCTCAGGTAGTTTCATGAGAAGCCATCTGGGATGCTTTTCCAGCAGGATTAAAGCTGTTGTATATATGCTGACCACTTGCTGTCTGCTGAAACCTTGTCACTGGGCATAAACATTACACATAAGCTTCAACTTGAGTCATGGAAAGTATTTAATTCATTATGAAAATAATACAAACGTTTCCAAATGTTGGATTACAACTGAACGTATAGGGCATGCATGGGATCTTATGGAGACCTACTACTATTAACTAATGTATACAAGTGTACACCAATGAGCCAAAACAATATGACTAATATTCGTATGTTGTTGACCCTAATTGTGCAGTCATATTAAGAATTTACAGTAACACTTTATAATAACTTTCATTAATAGCTCATTAACTAATGATTAATAACTGTGAACAAATCATTAGTTCATGAGAATTTCATTAACAAATGATTTACTGATGATTTGTTATTTGCAAAAATGAACACAATCATTAGTAACTACATGAACCGTCATTTATAAACATTTGTTCATGTTCAAATTCTCATGAACTAATTATGCACAGTTACTAATCATTAGTTAATGGCTTATTAATGAAAGTTATTATAAAGTGTTACCGAATTTGTACCAAAGTCTTGAGTATACGCTCTTATCTAAAGCAACTTAAAGTAAATGTAGTATTAGGGGTCTTGACCAAAGACCACTGGTATGTAAGAAGCTTGATAAAGCTGGGGCCTTCTGTCTTTGGTCCTTGTCAAAGTCATTTAGATCATTTCCAACATCCAACAAGATACAGCTGTCTTCTTACCTTCTAATATTTCCCAAACTAGTGAGTGGCCATAATGTTCATATTTAATCAAATTAGTGATGGTTTTATTTTTGCATGCGGTGAGGACAGAATTGAACAAGGATAGATATGGGATGTAAAAAGGATAGATGTGATTAAACCAGCCCTGCAAAACTGGAAGGTAGCAGTAAGGAAAACAGAAGGAAATTAAATGAGCGTGATAGGCACTACTTTTACCTATAGCAGCTTTGGAAGACCTAGAACACTGAGGTTGGATTCTTCAGAGTGGATTTAAATTGACGAAGGCTTTTTACTGAAGCTGAGGATGTGATGAATTCAGGCCCCACATGTGACTAGTAAAGCCACGGTCTCAAGAGAAAGGTTTGTAATGAAATGTGAGTGACTTTTAAAGTGTTTGGAATGTGTGTGTATTGACATTTCCATACAATACTGAGTGTGAGCACACGCAAAATGAAGCTCTAATGTACTCCTGCCTCGAGGAAGGGAATGAAATATTACAGTAACGCAGGTGAATAATTGAAAATGCATTTTGATGATGAAACCGGAGAAGGATGAACTTTCTTCTTGCCCTGTTCTTTTCAATAACTGGCAGACTCCCTGCCTATTTTAGGCATATCCTGTGTTTTACTGTTTCTTTCCCTCATGCACAACGGCCGTGGCAGCTTGTGTCCTATTAATCACCAGCAGCCAGACATCCTGTTTAGACTGAACAGATTTATGAGCGAGAGTTTTCCCCCCTGCACGTTTAGGAAAACGGAGAGATCAGAAGTTTATCTACCAACTCAGTACTATAGACTGTAGTAATCAAAACTTCAGTATACACTTACATTGGGCTTTGTAAATGTTATTGTTTAATGCTGGTCTTGAAGACTGAATTTATGGTAGTTTGATAGCTTAGGTGTCTTATTTTGAGTTGAGATTACCTTTAAGTGCATTACATCCCTTGAAAATGAAAATATTTGAGTCATTTCAAATATATTAGCGACCATATAAGTGTAGTACTGAGCTTACTGGAGAGTGACAACACACGTGACATGCAAGTGTGATGGGTCGCTTACCAATAGGGTATCAGAATGGTACATGTTTATACTTATCATCCAACCACAATCACATTCACTCTTTCTGGATGGCACAATTTATCTGTACAGGATGTTTTTTGAATGACAAACCCAAATTAAATATGTAGGGGCTGTCACTACCTGATCTGTTCACCCTGCCCGATTTGTACCGTGCACGCGCATAAGCACGCCATTTCCGGATCAAGTTTTACAAATTGCTTTGAATCTGAGTTATTTTTGGTGAAGAATGAAAACTTTTGCCCTTTATCATTTTTTTATCATTTATATTTAATTGTTTGTTAAAAATAAGTCATTTGTGCTTTTCACACTTTTGCAGGTTTACTTACTAAAGGGTGGACTTATATAGACGGTGGGGAGCAGATCTGCATTAAGCAGCAGTAGGGTTGCCAGGTCCACAAAAATCATCATCTCCCCACCATTCCTCTTTGGCTCTCGGTTCAGTGATTCAGTAGCGGAAGAAAAACTGTTCCTCAGCGTTCTCACTCAAACTCTGACAATACGTAGAAATAACGAGGCTGTTTTTAAAATGTAAGGAGTAAAAAGTACCGATAATTACAGGAAAATGTAAGTAGAAGTAAAAAGTCGTCCAAAAATAATTACTCAGTAAAGCATAAATAAGCAAAATTTCTACTTAAGTATAGTAACGAAGTATTTGTACTTCATTACTGGACACCTCTGCATGTCCCTCAGTACACAATACACAGAATACAGAAGTAGACAATAGAACTTGCACAAGTGTAACAACATAAACATCAATACATACATATATGAAATATATACCCACTACTGTAGCATCCACACACACACTTTGGTGGACATAGGAGTAGAAGGTGAACACTAATAACACAATAAAATCATTTTTAAGTGCTGAATGCAGCCGTTGTGTAGGTATCAGCAATGCTATAAAGAGAAAACAAAAAAATTAGTGGCCTGTACATTAAAATACAGTAGAAACTGGGGCTGTTTGGGTAGAAAACTGAAGTCTGGTACCATAACTAGGATTATGTGCTGTGAATGTTCGTCATTGTGATATTCTGGGGAAAGAAGTTAACTCCAGTCTGCTTGTTTTGACTCTCATCTGGCTGAAGCACCTGTCTGAGGGAAGAAGCTGAAACAGGTGGTGGCTGAGGTGAAATGGGTCAGTGATGATTTTCTCTGCCCGTTTGCTGGTTCTGGCGGTGTGCAAAACGAGCAGGGTGGGCATGTTAGCACCAGTGATCTTTCCTGCTGACCTGATGAAATGCTGCAGTTTCTGGATGTTGTGTTTGGTGGCAGAGCTGCACCAGACTGTGATGGAGGTGGTGATGACAGACTAGGATAGCTGTGTAGAACTGAACCAGCAGCTCTTGAGGCAGGTTCAACTTCTTCAACACAAAATTGCTTTCAAATGCTTTGAATATTAGATGATAACCCAAGAAAACACAAAATGGTTTCGTTTATTGAGGGAAAAGTCCGGCCTGGTGACAATGTTATAGCTCCTTTAGCTAATAAATCAACAATTTAACCAAATTCAATTGACAATTGAGTTCAATTTCACTAGCCACACCCAGGCATGATTACTGTCAGACCTCTTAAATCTAAATATCACTTAAATCGAACCTGTCTGGCAATGTGAAGCCAGTCTCAAAAACCAGAACATGATGACATGTTCTACAGAGATTCAAATGAGAAACAAAGTCATTGAAATCTACCAGTTTGGAAAGGGTTACAAAGCAATTGCTAAGGCAAAGAGGGCTCCAGCAAACTACATTGAGAGCCTTTATCCACAATTTGAAAAAACTTGGAACCTCCCTAGGAATGGACGTCCTACCAAAATTTCACTAAAAGCTGTCTATGAGGTCACAAAAAAACCCAGAACAACATCTAAAGAACTACAGGTCTCAATTGCCTCAGTTGAGGTCAATGTAAAGATTTCACAATAAGGTAAAAATGGCATCCATGGAAAAGTGTTATTAGGCAGATAATGAGATGGTGAGAGACTATGCCAGTTTTTGAAGACGATTAAGAGTGGGAAATTTAGCCAGGACATTACGGTAACAGCCCTACTCGTTTAAAGGAAATGTCCAGGGAACATTTTCTGACGTTGGTTTTACATCTCATATGAAAGATGGCACCATTTATACATCACAGTGTTCATGTCACACACTGGAGCATTGGGATTCACAAAGAACACAGGAATAGCACCTCCTGTTGTCCACAACCACCACTTCCAGCACACAAGGTCTTCCATGGTCTCCCATCCAAGTACTACCCACACCTGCTTAGCTTGAGTGAATTTCCATATTATGTTCTGTTCTGACTGCTGACTTAAGACTAATTGTGTCTCCATTAAGCATGTGTTCCAAACATACCATTAGCCACTGTGCTGGATCTTATGTCCTATGGCATTTGGTATGTGCATTATGGAGGTGTATAATTATTCAGCACTGCAAAGAAAGAAACATATAGCTTGCGAGTGTGATACTGTGCATCATATTTCACTTCATTCTATTCCTACAGCTTAGATACTAAAGCAACTTATAAAAACTTTTCAAAGACTTGTTTGTTCTATGCCATAGACCGTGTGAAGCCTGGAATGATAACGGATACACTACAAATAAAATGTATATTTTATATTTCTATATTCAGCCAAAACAGAAGCAATGTTCAATCCAAACATAAACTGCATGTCTCCTGGGTGCTGCTATCTAGGTAAGCCGTGATAAATACACTGTGCACCTAAGAAAAGTGGCGCAGATAAAAGTGCTCTGCATTGCATAACAGCAAGGCTCTTTTTTTAAAACGAAAAAGTATTTAAAGAGCTTAAGTCCTTATTAGAGTTTCCACATCATATATTCAAAAAGAACCTTTTTAACGACCTTTTCTGAGACAGGAGTAATGACATGCTGTCCATTTTACATGCAGCTCCAATCAGGGCAGATGTCATTTATATTTAATTCCTCTTTCCCATGATTAGAAGGAACCTTGCATGTCTTCGTGAACATTACCTTTGTTCTCTTTCATAAACATGAGGACGAGGGCACTCGTGCAAGGCGTCATTTTCTGCTACATGAACATACAAAATCCTCTTACAAAATCAATTAGAACAATTCAAATTGATATCTGTATCTTCCCTCAAGAAACGCTCTGAGAAAATGGCATCCACGTATCAAACCACCTCTCAATAAATTCTTACCACTCTCTCCACACTGAAGCTCTTTCAAATCAAAGCAAAAGACTGCTATCTTGTTTTATGCTGTCAGTCACAGAAAACCATGTTTTTCTCTGTTTTGATTTTCTTAAAAGAACTGACAGGTGACACTCCCATTTCACACTGCTGATAGCTCAAAAGACCTCCAAGTTTTACGGTCAACAATCTCAAATACAGCAGTGTAATCCTAGTTTGCAAAGTTTCTGTGGTGGAGACAGTAGCAGTATGTTTTGCACAGTCATTTTCAGTCCATGTTCTTGAAGACCTCAATAAGACAGGGTCATGCTCTAGCATATTTTTTTCTGTGGCCTCTTTCATAATTCAGAATATGATTTTCGTGGGACAATTCAAATAATTCGTCAGTGTGCTGATACATATTCACCGATGTGCCTTATATTTACTTTCCAGTGCCATTGTTTCTCAATGGCAGGACCAAACAACATCTGGGGTTGGTGTTAAAAACAGCAGCCCATTTTTATAAATAATCCTATGCAGACAGTGAGGATATAACTACATTTATGTAATTGTGCAGATGCCCTTGTCAAGGGCAACTTCTGGAATTGCTTTTCCAACTTATCCTTGAGCTAGTGCAAATAAGCTTAATCATACCCTCAAGCTAAAACACTCTCAGAAACAGGAGCCATTGCTTATACACACAGTGACTGATTTTTTGTGCATTTGAGTAAACCCAATGTGCCCTTTAAGGGCTTGGAGGGCCTGAAGGGCTCAAGGCATGGTACATGATTTGACCATGAAGAGGGGACTGGACTGCTTTGTATGCAAGTATCAGGTTTCTAATTCTAATGCTGGCAGCTACAGAAAGCCAGTGCTGGGATTGCAGCAGTGGAATGACATAGGTGAACTTTGGAAGATTGAAGAGAAGTCATGTTACTGCATTCTGTATCATGCCCAGGGAGACTAGCCCAGAGGGAGCTGCATTTGTCAATTATCTAGACCTGATCCTGAAGGGTCAGAGTCCAATAAGGTGTGGTGATATTCCTTGTAGTTTTACAGCTCTAGAAGACAAGGGATTGAACTAAGCACTTATGAATGAGAAGCCAAACTGAGTCAAGGTGCTGAAAATGGATAACTGATCATTCAACACTACAGTAAGGCTTCATGGATTATTTGATGGAATTCAGGGAGTTCTCAAGGAGACAAGATCTGCAAGGTGCATTCATAGACTAGATAGGAATGTATGTCAGTGTAGAACATTGATCCACTCAGTTTTTTCTTGGGATGCCTGGCAAATAATTTTTCAGACATTGCAGGTCTGCATCCAAAGCTCAATTTTAGTAGAACTTTGTACACCAGGGATCCTCAAATCTTGCCCTTGGTGAATTGTGTCTTGCAAATTTTGGTAATCTCCCTGCTCCAATTCATCTGTTAATTGCCAGGTGTAGTAGCTATTTCAGAACAAGGAAATCACCAATTACTGGGCCTCTACTACAACATTTTCAAAGATATACTGAAGGTGAAAATGAGAGGATGGCTCAATCAGCATAACTATGGTAGGAAAAGCAATGTAAAGATGTTGCCTTGCCAAGTAGCCTAGCATAGAAGAAAAAAAAATAGGACCAAGCACTGAGCCTTATGGGACACCCAGGAAGAGGTACTATGAAACCAAGTCTTTGATAGGATGCAATCTCTGCCATGCAGAAGTAGTGATTCCAACAAGACATTTTGATCAAAGGCTACAGAAGAATCCATTTGACCAATTAAATACAATATAATCAACCACAATTCCACATAAGACCCAGAAGTAGAAAATACAGCACAAGAAGTAAAAATAGCTTCTTATAAGTTCAAACCAAAACAGTTGACACATACTCCAAAAGTCAGATTCACATGTGGAGAACTTGGATTCCAATGACCTATAACAGTCTGGCCCTTGCCAAAGTCAGGAGAGACTGGAGGCAGCTGTGGGTTTGTGGTTAAGGAACCAGCCTTGCACCCAGGAGGTTGCCCATTCGCTCACCTGAACTGACAGGATATGACTGAAGTGCCCTTGAGCAAGGCAACTAACCCCAACTGCTCCCCAGGTGCCATGGACAAGGTTGCCCACCACTCTGGGCAAGTGTGCTCACTGCCCCCTACTGTGTTTATTTGTGTTTTACTGTACAGATTGATTAAATACATAAGTTAGATTCATCTGTGTGCAAACCTAATGGGTAATGCATCACTTTCACTTTTCATTTCTCCCAAACCAAACATGTTTACGAGAACCATTTTTTTAATGACTTACATTTCTTAGACCTTACAAAATATTCAACATTATTCCTTTCATCTCTGGGTGGTACCTGTTTCTGACCCTCAGTATACTGTGGGTTATGAATTAAAAAAAAGAATTTCTGGTGCATATTACCATCCATATGTTACTTAATCTGCTTAGTTATCCAAAAACAGATGGATAGATTACTGGAGTTGCAGGAAAGAACACGTATAAGCTCCACAGGAGATTATACTGATGTCACCGAGGCCAAATCATTGGCGGGTCTTACTTTTCTGAAATGCTGACTGTAGGTCCAGGCAGTCCAATAAGATAAATAAGCAGATAAAGTATCCAGAGGGGGACAGCTGATCTGATAAACAGTCATAGCCAACCCAAGACAAGCAATGAGCCCTGCAGATATAGACACACATCACTTCTTGGTCCTCTGCCTTCTGATAATCAATGTTGGAGAAGCCTGAACCTCACACAGATTCTCATCAGTGACATTACAACCTCTCAAGCAGGATGGCATTGAGGAAGGATGAGTCCTGTTCCAGTCGAGTGAGCTACAGTTTCATCAGTCTTATTGATCTGGGGCACATGTTCATTGTTGTAGATAAGGTGAATGCTCAATAGAGAACCATTTCCCAGCAGATCCTGGCACTCTTAATAAAGTTTTTTCTCTGGAGGGACAGCATGACTGTGCAATCGTGTATCTCTCAGAGTCCAGTGGTTGTGATGTGTGTGGGGGTTACAGCAGTCTCAGAAAGAGAGTTCTATTTTTACTTTCTACCACATTACCAACATAATGGAAATATCAAGGAGTCAATCAAATCCAGCAGCAAAAGCAAATGTCTTCTTCTGGGTTTAGTGAGATATCTCAACCTCTCTTCTGAAGACCTTTCCTATTTCCTTTCTAATCCCCAGGTTTGGTCCAATTTTGCATAATCCTAGTATTTTCCAATTGAAAATGTGCTTTATGTGAGCTAACAGCCTTTTGCAAAACCTAAACAGAAGTCAGAAATGCAGACTCTAGGTTGAAACATAGCTTAGTCTTCTTCCATCTGCAACTACCTTGGCTTATCTAATCTGTCTTCATTTGCAGATTCAGGGCAATTTCCAAGTAATTAACAGAGTTAATGTGGACTACATACCAACGTTGAGCATGCATCAATTAAGGCTTACAATACAACACTCCGTAAAGTTCCTTCTTACTATTTAGTCAAATATGATTTTAAGTTATTATTTCAGGTCTTATTTACATGGTTTTGGCCATTTTTCTCAGCCTATTAACAGTAAACTGAAAACCATCATTTACTCCCCAGTTTCAGCTCAATTGTACCCATAATAGAGCATGAACTTGCATTACTTATTTTATTTCACATTCATTGTTTAATCTTTAAGATGTTCTGGGCACATTAATCTTTTGGAAGCTCTTATCCTTGCACAAATAAGTGCTGAAGCTCTAACACAGCCCTAGTGAAGTGTCAATCCATAACAATGGTGACAGCAGCCTCCTGTTTTTGCTTGAGTGGCAAGGGTGCCCCACAGTTTACCAATGTATGTCTACTCGCTCCTTATTTAGAAGCACCGTCCACAACTGCCAATGTAACTTCATACGGATTGACACTAGTGAAGTGTTAATAGGTAGTCTCAGATTAGGGAAAGGCTGGTTTTCTTTATTTTCACAAAATGCTCTTCAAATTGTTTACTACTATTACGAATTTTGCTCCCTATAATAGTGTTCTATAGCAATCCAGATTTTCACATGTAAGGTAGTGATTAGGAAATCATTTCAGACATGGCTCTAGAGAAGCCACACTGATAAGTCTGCCTGCAAATGCACCTGTAAATGTGGCGTTTTTGTTTTACAGGCCTAATGAGAATGGTTAAAACTATTCAGCCGATGATCTAAAAATGACTATAATCCTGCCAATTAATATAAACCTATTAAACTAATTAATAGCTCTATTACTACCATCACATTACTGTGTCCTGTTTTGTCTGTTATTACAAAATAATGATTACAATGTATGTGCTGTTCTCGTTTTACATAAAAATAAACAGGTGACATTGCTAATTTAGCAGTAATAAGGAGCCATAAAATATGTTAAAAACATTCATTTGAATGTAGACATGAATGCATTTTGTTCATTCTGCTGTACTGACTAAATTTTTGCCAAAAAGCTTAAATGTGTGAGAATTATTTATTTTTAATTGCTGTGACTCAACGTATTATATGCTTTCCGTCAGAAGAAACACTATGTGCAATTCTCCATCAGTATTCAGCTCAGTCTCAGCTCCTTGAACTCAGCAGTGTGTGTTTCTGCTGATTGTTTGGCTGCCAGTAATCCGCTTAATCTATAAGAAAACAACTGTAATAAATGGTTGGTTGGTGTGTGAGAACACATGTTTGTCTCAGCTTTAGGATTAATGACGGCAGGTGGTTGTTCAGATGTGTGATAATCCTCAGGTGTAGCCATAGTGTTTAAGCTCAAAGTACTGGCCAGGTGCAGAAAGCATGATGTCAGGAGTGAATAGGTGTTCATGTAAGCAACAGACATCATCTGACCCAAATGAATCCTGCATTCCATTCTCTCCCCAGTCATTTCTGCTTGTGTACACAATGGAGCACACAGACATGTTTGTGCAGTCATGCCTGAGATTGTGGGAAGAATAGAGGGTTGCCAGGTATTGCACTTTTCTTCTGAATTGCACACAAACCATTTTCACAAATAAACGGTCATTAAATTCAGGTTGTTGCAGTAAAACAGCTTTTCTTTTGTTGTTCATTCACTAACAATACAGATGTTTGGAGGGCATGTACGCCCACAAATAGACTAGACACTCACAGCTCTTTTATTAGACATGCTGTAAATTGTGGAGCCCATAAACAGGCACATATGTGGCTCTACAGACAACTACCGAAGGCCAGTAATATATACACTCTACAGGGGAGTGTCTGGACTGCATTCTTGGTCAGTAATGACCCGACAAATCATGACAGCAGGTGCACGGGTAAGTGAGGCTAGAAGAAATAGACCAAAGAATATAAAACACACCTAAAGTAGCTTCAAAGTCATTTTCTACTATGTGCATCAGGTATTCAGTACACATAGTCTTATAGTTCATGTAACTGCTGTCAGAACAAAACCTGGTATCTCAATTTTCACATATTCTAAAAAACCCTTTTTGTACTTCACATTGTGTGTAAATTTCTTGATGCTAAAGAAATTACCTAAATTATTGTTTCATTGACAAAAAAAGTAGTTATACTTAAATTTTCTGCTGTCAGATATATTTTATATTCTACACCCCACTCACTGGGCACTTATAGAACCATTTATATGACCATATAGGAGCACGTTGTAGTTTTACAGTTATAGACTGTAGTCCATGTTTCTCTGTATAATTTGTTTACCTCTTTCATCCTGTTCTTTAATGATCAGGACCCCCACTGAACAGGAATAATATGGGTGGTGGATAACACACCGGTGTGTTTGTAATGCACTGGTACAAGAGGATGGTATGTGTACCTATTTATTTTTTTCAAAGACATACTCTAGTTGGAAAATGTTTACACATATCTTTTCTAGTGACTGACCGTGTTTATTGAGTTTGTTTATGGACCAATATCTCCTACTCTAGTGTGTAGTGTTTATGGCATAATTACATACTTTCCATACTGTTTAGGAACCATTGAGTATCAGCCTTTGTGGACTGTATCCTGCATTTGCATCTTTGTCCACAATTTGCTTTGTGGATTTGCCATTTGTCTTAAAATCCCAATTGCAAAATACACCACTGTGCTAGAAAGGCTAGTGCTGCCCCCTAATGACAAAAAGGCAGTGGTGCAATTTGCTGAGTGGACATGTTCATCTCTGTACTGGTAGAATGATCTGCCATTAAAACCAACCAAGCAGTTAAAATCCCTTTTCCAAAACAACTGACCTTAAGGCTGCATATTAGTGTAGCTGTAGTAGTGCATTCTAAGTGAATTGTGCACTATACTAACAAGTTATTGCCGAATTAAAAATTATATTCTGTGTTCACTGCATTTTAAAGAGGAATGATAAAACTGTAGTAATGTCCAGAAAATCAAGAAAATACACCAAACCTATGGGGTAGTTATTGACACTTTATTGTGAGAAACATGAGCAACACTCATTCAGTACAGAGTTGTGCGAGACAAAAGAATAGGCGTCCCCGGTCTATTCAATCTGCTGTGTCGAGTTTCCCCAAATGCATTGTAGCTGTAAGCCGATTGTAAAACAGTTGGGCAATTTTTATTAGATTGCTTTCTCTAATAAACAGCTGTTGATCACTAGAACTTTCTCTTGTAGTAAATTTGACCATTGGGGGAACCCAACTCAGTTCATTTCAACTCATAAAACAAATTAACACATTCACATTCAAATCTGCATGTCTCATTTGGATAATATTGTATTCTGTAACAGCTTCAAATTCAAGTTTTTCATCCCACACAGTGGTCCATGTGAGCTATAAGGCAGAACACAGATCAGAACACATTATCTTTCTTTCTGTCTCCATCAGTCTTTCACATAACGGGCTACAGTGCAGTCTAACAGATATGACATACAAAAGAGAAGGCAATGGTGGAACTAGCTGTTTGAATACACAGAAACTACAGAAATTAAAAACTACATGATTAATAGTATCAGAATACAATTACAGAAAATAATCCCTTATTGCATTTCACATTGTGCCTTTCAATTGAGAGAGATTGTGGAAAGAATTGATTACATTTAATTTCAGTAATTGGTCTCAATGATACTGTAGTCATAATTATGTTTGAGTGCTTTAGTCGTTTTCTGCTGTTAAAGTTATTTCACATCCATAAGGAACAATTTAACGTAAAAAAACATCTTTTAACAATTGAAACAAAACTATGAAGTATTAACTGGGAGAGGACTGTCAGGATGACTGCGCTCCTGCATGAAGTGAAATAGACAGACCATTTGTATACATTTAAACTAGAAAATATAACAACATTGTTCACAGGCTGTGTTTGAGCTGATCAACCAGTGAAAACCAAGCCCCTGGTTAATTTGATTGGTAAAAAGAGTCAGATTCATCACACCATTACAGCAATATCTCTGTAAAACTGCAATATGTAATCAGTTGTCAGTGATTTATAAGCATAAGACCACCCTCTTCTGCATGTTTTATAGAAAGTGGACAATTGTGGTATAAATAAACCCTATGCATTTTATAAAAAACAGTCAAAATGTGGGAAAAATATCCCAGACTCAATCTCAAAGTCTCTTGTCTTTGCTCTTCAAGCTTTACACACACATACCTGTTTTTCACAGTACCTACAAGCTTTCCATCGACATAAATCCACAACTAAAACCTCCTGAGCAGGTAGACCAGGCCATCATTAGCAGTACAAGAGCTTCAAAGAATGTTCTACTCAAGCAGATAATCCACATTAAATTAGGGTTATGAAAGCTCTCTCTTCATTCTGCAAAAAATCAGAAATGTATAGCGACAGGTTCATTTAGAAGCTCTGAACTACTCCCTGGATTTTCCCTGAAACAGCTTGAACGCCTTAAGTAAAAACAATCACATGTTCTCACAGCACTTAACTGCTGAGCAGCAAACCCAGAAGGTGAGAGAGAGGGGAAGCGAATAGCTGCAGCCAGGCCAAAATTGCATTTGAGCTGGCAGCTTTGTTCTGCGACCTTTCTGAAAAGATCCGGCAGCAAAGGGCATTCTACTCCCACGACTGAGTGTATGTCCACACCCTGTGGCTTTTCCCTTGAGACAGTCCTCTCTCTTACAAGCCATAACACAAGCTGGTACAACCCTATCACCCTCTTCTCTCCACTCAAGGTGTCGAGAGTCAGCCAACTTTAGTATTCTGCAAGTAAAGCAGTTGCATGTGAAGCTCAGTGGGCAACAGTTCTCAAAGAAAATAAAGACCCAAGTAAATAAAGATGCAAATAAATCCACGGTGCAACTTTCACAGCAGCCTTGGGTCATTTTTTGCAGTTATTGTTTGACTCTGAACAGTCTGTGCAGCTTTGAATTTTGGCACTTTTTCCATAGTTAACTTCACGTTGCCTTGAAGTCATTAACTAGTTGTCAACAGTGTGGCGTGACAATTTCTTGCAGAAGGCGAGGAGGCTTACTTGTGCTTTTTGATCCTGAAACCCCCCCAATTACTGAAGTTGCGTTGCACTTCAATTGATACCTTTTTCACGGTTTTAAGTTTCGACGTGTCTGACAAGTCTCAGTTTGTTAT
>BRDA01007973.1:72143-91228 GCA_036984385.1 Crenuchus spilurus | reverse complement strand
CCCCCCCCCCCCCCCCCCAGACTGTGGCAGTAGATAAAAACTAGAGCAGAAAAAAAACGTTTTGGGGCAAGACATGGTTATTTTCTCATTTGCTCTGCATACGGCCTCCACCATCAAGTCAGTGTCATACAGAGTAGTTTAAGTAGTATCCTGTAGTGGATCTCATTAACAGTCAACACCTTCACTTAACAGGGATTACAGTACACTCACAGACTACACTGAGAAAGAACTAAAGAACTAAATCTTTTGTAGTCTAGACATTCTTCATCACACTATTCATGTGTGATCTAATGCTGCTGGAATGAAGCAGGTCTATCTGGGTGAGTTTGTCTGACCTGACATAGCCAACTCGGTAAAACGGTCGACTAGAGAAGGAACACAAGAAGCTGAACAGAGACAGATGAAATTTCAGAAGATTGTGCTATACAGGAAGCTCTCACCAGGAGGCGGCCATTTAAACATTATACAAAATACCAGCAGATGCAGAATTTGGGGGAGGGGCTAGAGCAGGGGTGGCCAACTCCAGTCCTGGAGAGCTGCATTCCTGCACAGTTTGGTGATCTCCCTGATCAAACACACCTGATTCAACTCAGCAGGCAATTAGCAGGTTTAATTGTAGTGTCAGAGCACAAAGATCACCAAACTGTGCTGGACACCGGCTCTCCAGGACCGGAGTTGGCCACCCCTTGGCTAGAGGGTAGGGCTGCGAATCTTTCGAACGAATCGATCCAGAATTCTTATAATTCTTATAAAATTCAAATGAAACACTTTACCGTTGCAATCTCTGCAAATCACGAGTCACGTCCAGCCCTTTCTTACCCGGGTCAGGTTGACGGTAAAATCCAAAGTGTTTCCAAATGGTTGCTTTCAAAGACCGCGGCTTGGCTTGCATGCCTGTACATAGCCCACACTGCTTCCTTGTTTTGCCTACCACTACGGTGGCTGAGAAGACACATCCGCACCCGCAAAAAAAAAAAAAGAATTTTTGAAAGCGAGAATCAATTCAGAATTGTTCAATGTGAGAAACGCGATTAGAGCTCTAAGGGCTTTTTTCCTGCACCCCTAGTAGAGGGATGAGGTTGTTCCACAGGATGACCACAAAGGATTCTGGAAGGACATGTCAATCCACTTCACTAAACACCACGCTGGGTGTCACCTTACCACAGTATTGCAGGTATGTGGTTATGGCCACAGCTGTAACAGCACTAATCCAATATTCATTCAATAGGCTGCACTGTTTATAATCTTTAGGAAACACAAAAGATTTCAACTTGAATCTATCCTGTGAACAAAAACACTTACACGGAAACGAGAGCACACCTTTTCCCTTTTTTATCTTCCTTACACGTTTCTCCGGAGTCTCAGAGAACCCGGTTTTACCACATTTTAAAATGTGCCTTTATGTAAATATAACTTGTCCCACATCATGACGTCACACTGTACAGACACGTCTTCACAAATCTCCTTCCTGGATTTGATATACAAATGATCTCACTCTGGGAAACATGATTCATCACAATTATATTGCAGCTTTGCTGTATTTTGAGGTAATGTTGTCTGTACAAACATGTTATTTCTCAGTCATTATGTACTTACTGTAAATTGAAGGTCTTCTGTAATTCAGAAAAGGGAGTATTATACAGAGCTTTTTCTTGCCGTTATGTATTGGTCATTTCACTTTTGTCCAGGCCATGGAGGGTTTAATTTGGTACAATTACTATATTTGGTGTAATTAAGGCTTCCTCTTTTTCCTTTAGAAAGCTCCTGATATCCAATAATAAGATCCTGTGGTTCCTTACTCATTATTATAAGAGTAAGAATCTATTTACCAGTTCTTTAAATTTAATCCTTTAAAGTAAGGGGTGTTAGTGTGCATATAGATGAGTAGGATGCTGTAATATAGATCAGGATAATCCTGCTACAGAAACAATTGAAACAATATGCTGAAACAGACTGCACCATCTTAGGCTTAAGTCAATCTTCAAGTCTGAAATGTGCACTTTCAGTACCTTCAAGAACACAATCAGATTGCTGGTAGTCAATGACCACAGCAGTGATAGTCAAAGCACACCTACAAACACACCTTAAAAACAATCTGTCTAACGGTACCCTGTTATACTCCCCCAGAGACAGTTCTGCAATCTACAATCAACAGCTCACATCAGGAGTTATGTGCAAAATTTAAATCCTACATTTGCGTCTGGGAACAACTGCCTTTCAGCCATCCATTTTCTCACATTTCCATAATGTATTTTAGATGGGGACTAAAGATTATGCAAAGCTTGGAAGACTGCACAAAAGAGCTTGTGTCAACCTGAAAGCACCTGTAAACATGAATGATCAATCCAACTGCATATGCTTACTGATCTGAGAGCCCTGGTGGAGCTTCTGTGGCGTTTCTAAAACTGCAATACAGTGTTCTCACAGCAAGAAATTCACAATCATAATGTATAAAGCTATTGTTTGTATAAAATGTATATTCCTATATATCTCAAGGCAATACATTTATAACACACACACACACACACAAACCACTGTGCACCACAGCAGATTTGTACTATATTATGTATTAAAAAAGTAAATAAAACACAAAAAGTGTGGTTCTTAAAGTCAGTGACTCAATTTTTTTATATGCAGCCACTTTTTTATAAATATATCAGTCACCTCTTCTTTAGCATTTGCTTTCTATTTTAACTCACTCAAGATTACCATTTCACCATTTTCAAAATCCCTGACTGTGGCTTTATCCATGGTATTGTATAGTTAATGCTAATTCTTCAAGTACGACTAATATTTTAAGTGGAAAACACCACAGCATAGTTACACACCCAGGAGGAAATCACTGGTCACATGGCAAAAGCCTTAATTTTGCAATTCAGCCTGCTATTCAAACCAGTTTCACAAAATGGCTAACAACTTCCAAAAAAAACTGTGTTACCATCAAAACACTTTGTTATGAATACAACACAAAGCACAATGTGCTTAAGGATCAGAGCACAAAACTGATTTGCATAAAGAGAGAAGAATAAATTCATGAGCCTATTCACAGTCGTGTATAGTCAACACAAAAGGCAAGCTCATTTCTCCAAAAGTGAACGACTGAAAGAACACACTCTATGAGTTCTGTACCACAACAAGCCATTTTCAAATGGTTTCAGAGCAAGTTAGCATTTCAACTACCATGATATAATGGGAACTCAAGTTCTACGGCAAAAAGCTATCACTGTTTACATTTTTCAGACACAGCCTAAAATTTGAGTTTGTACACTTTTCAGAATATTTCAAACATCTAGTAAACTCAGTGTAACTATAAGAACAAACTTAAATAATGCGACTACCTTATACCATTCACAACATATTTGTGCTCAGACTTAATTTCAATCGAACAGCTTCAAAAGAACACATATAACCAAGCCCCAGTACTAGCAAGGCAGTGTGATTTTGCCAACAATTCATAAATATGTGCATACTGGAAAGATCTATGCATTTTAGACAATTAGATAGGACTGAGTAATAAGTGATTAAAGGTGTTCAAATACTCAAGCAGCAGATCGACAGTTTATACAACATACAAACTCTTGTCTATATTGTGCTTCCACGGCATTAAAGCATGTATATAAGCAGTAATGGATCACTAGTCTGTCACATTTTTCTTTACATAGTTCTGGACTGTGATCTGTTAATGACAGTTTAGTCCTTATTGCATAACATAAGCAAGCCACCGGGTAACCCTTAGAGTATGAAACAGATAGAATCAGGTACCAATAGTCACGCTACGTATTTGTATGTGCCTTTTATAACGCTATACGTTTTTAAGGTAAACATTTAAAGTAGCACTGATCTTATGTAGACACAGTGTGGGCTTTACAGCTGCTAAGCAACTGACAATGGAATAGATTGTATGAATGCATGTGTTTATGTGTTGTGCTGCCCCTTACTGCACAGTTTGATACAGATAACCTCTCTTATAGGCACTAAGTGGGTAGAAGGTGGCCACCACAAACTTGCCATCAAACGTTCGGCCGGTCAGCAACCTCTGGGCTTCTTTGGAGTCTCCAGCATTTGCATACTCTACAAATACCTGCAGGCAAAATTAGTCTTTTACAACCTTTCCTCAGTATGTACATACAACAGCAAAAGAGGAAAAAAGTCACATGACCAAATGACAGGTCAGCCACAAATAAGAATGTGCAATATGCTAATTATGCTATTATAAAAAGTCCATATGTTATTGCAGCACTGTATATGAAACATTAAATTAAGTATTTTTACTCTATTTTAATCTATTTAAATGTTTTGTTCATTATTTAATTAAAAAAGCTAATAGTCATGTTTTAAATCCATTATACGTAAAGTGATATTTCACAACTTTTTTGTTTTCATGTTGATCAATACAGCCTACAGCTCAAGAAAATCAGAAATTCAGCATCTCAAATAATATTTCACTTCAGGTTTGAGTAAATTACTATTCAAATAGTACAAATATCATGTATCTCTCAGGCTACAACCGATTCATTTCTAATATCAAGCCACTCAAGAAACCGAGACAATGTCAGAAGTGGACTTACCAAGACTGAGGAGAGAAAGAACTAGACTGCTGCTCAGTGATCTAAAGTCTCTTCAGATTAAAGTACATTTTACATTTTATTTGGAAATCGAGGCCCTAGGGTCTGGAGAAAGACTCAAGGTGTCTGAAGTCCAGTGTAAAGTTCCCACAATTTGTGGTGCTTTAGGGTGCCATGTCATTTGCTGGCCCAATGTGTTTTATCAAGTGCAAAATAAAGGCAGTCATCTACCAGGAGATTTTATAGCACTTCATGCTTCAGTCTACAATAAGCTTTATGGAGATTTCCTTTTCCAGCACCTGCCCACAGCACTAAAACTACTACACCAAATGGCTTGCTGACCATGCTTTTGCTAAGCTTGATTGGCCAGCCAACTCATCAGCTATAAGCCGCACTGATCAGCATTAAAACAAATAAATATGCTTGAGCTATGTCACTTTATGTGTAATGAATATAAAAGATATGACAGTTGTGTTATGAAAAAATGTTAGTCTGAAGCCCTGCAATTATCTACTATGTTCATTTTTATATCAATTACTATATTAACGTATGTTGTCTACAGTAGATGAAGCAAGCCTTACCTGGCCTTTACCAGGATTTTCTTTTGGAATCAGGAGGGATACAACTGAGCCATATTTCTGGCATTCTTCTCTCATGTCCTCAATAATTTCTGATTGAACGAAAGAAAACAGATATAATCAGATTGCCATCTTATTTGGAAAACATCTGTCTCAAACTCTGACGAAACAAAACACAAAATAAAATCACACTAGCAAAACAATCTCATGCACCAGAAGCCTCTAAAATGTAGAGGATAATTAATCTAAGAGTGCGTTCAATGCAACTTTAATAATAACAGTTTAACAAAACAGCTGACGGAAGCACTCACCTTCATATTCATCATCATTGTGTAAATGGCTGTCATCAATGACATTGAGCAGTCTAAGGACAGGTGTGGGTAGCAGAACCAAGTCTTCAATGTGAGGTGCTAGAACAAAGTGATTTTCTCATTTAAACATATATGTACAACATATGTGTAATGTTAAACTATTACAAACATTGGTACAACTATAAAATATTTTTGTACAACTGTCATACCAAAAGGAATACTGAAGAAAGGACTAATGAGTGCTGCCTCAGCTGTACTCCTGCATTTGGGATTGTTGTGAAGCATGCTGAAAGCAGAAAGACAAAGATTTTGTCATATAAACTACATATTATATTTTATATTAATTTTTGTAATCTTTTTTCCAGAAATATTATCTATATGTTCACCAAGAAACAGGATGTGATATAACATAATATCAGTAATACATACCTTTTGATAACATCTCTCAGATGATACACAGGAATAGCAGGGTACACCACAGAATTGCTTGAAAAGATGTGATCTACAATTGCAGCACTGTTGTCCTGGAGAACAGCAGCATATTGTGAACATAGAAGCTCACTGATATACTCAAAGCAAGAATGGGATTATGCTTCTGTGCATGTAATTATTCATCTGTGCATGCTGCTGGTTTACTTAAAACTAACTTTGCTAACCTTCCATTCCTGAGACTTGACAGTTTCTTTCAGTTTCATTCCTGAGAACATTTCCAGCAGAATGATGCCCAGGCTCCACAGGTCCACAGCAGTCGTACAGCCCGAGTCTCCCTCCAGTCCTGCCTGGGCCAGAGAGTTTTGCACCTCTGCCTCAGGTGCCCGGTACCCATCAGTCTGAATGTACTTCACATCCTGCGAGGGATTAAACATGAGTCACTATGGGAGCTCTACAAGGAGCCACACAATGACAATCAGCAGCTGTAGTCTTTTCATAAGCAATGAAGATTGTATATCTGCTCCGATATATCGGTGCTTTAAATCAAACAACTGCATCATCTTAACCCATAACCTGATCCTCACCTGATGCCCCTCTTTGAAGCTAAGTCCGAAGTCAATGAGCTTAAAGCATTCATCATCTGGGCTCCAAAGAATGTTGCGGGGCTTCATATCAGCATGAACATAACCTTGTCGATGCAGAAAGCACAGGGCCTCCAGGACATCACGGGCACAGTGCTGAATCAGCCACATGGAGTGGCCCTGATTACTAGCTCTTACCAGCAACTCGGACACACTCACATCCAGAAGCTCCAAAAGCAAGCAGCGTGTGGCTATACCAAGTGGATTGTGATGGGTGAACACCCCATACAAGGTCACTGCAGATCAAGAACAAAACATTATGGTTTAAGCAGGAAAACTCAGATGGAGGTCTAGATCATGCCATTCAAATTATATGAACTATCTTTATTCCTTTTCATGCTACTAAATGGATGCACAAATATTACAGTCAACTGTGCTTTGATGTCTGCTCCTATGTATGCTTTGATATTTTTCTACAGGACAAAAACAATTCTGTAAAATCTTGGATTATGTGTTGCATCTCTCATATTTTCAAAACAAGCTGAAAGTTTATAGGTTTAACATTGCAAATTCTACTCATGAACTTCTGAATGAATAGGATGTGTTCAATGAGACAGAACACACAACTGGAAAGAAACCAGTTGATGCCACTAGTGCATTGCCGACAACTAAATGCCACATATATGAGGGTGATTGACAATTTGTCTTCTGTAAAGTGGTGTAACTAAGTACAAGCCTAAAGTGGCCAAGTGAACTGATCAACTGTCCTGTTTCTTGCCTGTAAATACTCAGTAGCTCCAAGCTGACCAGACATTACTCAAGCTCAACAAATATGACCCCCACTGTTCTATAAATGTTTCAATTAAATTTGCTTTCCTTTATTTACACTTATTTACTTCAACATAATTGAACATCCACATTAGGCTTGTAAAAAATGTTTGACTGAGAAAGATGACAACTATGGAAAATAACAGTTGTCTGCTTAAATAAAAGTGATTGTCTAAAATAATTGTGATCACTCAGACAATTAGGTAATAATTGTGACAGCCCTGGCCTGCTCATCTTACAGCTCTGGAAAAAGAAATCAAGAGATCACTGCAAATAATCTGTTACATTTGTTTTACTATTTACAGATACTTGTATTGAGTACAATTAACATTTTTTTGTATTCTACAAACTACAGACAACATTTCTCGCAAATTCTTAATAAATTATTGCCATTTAGAGCATTTATTTGGAAAAACTGACAACTGGCCAAAAGAAAAAAAGGTGCAATGATTTCAAACCACAAACAATGCAAAAAAAAAAAAAAAAAACTCATTCACTGTATTAATTATACACCACACAATAGTACCATTTTAACTTAAAAAGTGTTCAGAAATCAGTATTTGGTGGAATAAAACTGGTAGGTTTGAAATATCTAAAATTGCATACTTCAGACTTTATCTATTCCTGTGACATGTTCCGGCTCTGAGTGATCCATTTAAATCCTGGGTGCTTGTCCTTGGACACTTATCAAGAGACACTTTTACAGAACATTCTACCACTGTAGCGGTCTCATGGTAGCACAAGCATTCTGACTCAGACTGGTTCTTTAATCAGATACACGATGTTATAGTAGTCTTTATAGTAGTTTTTTGGTTGACACTCTGCTCTCCACGCATTAAAAGACACTTTCACAAGGACGGAAGGTAGTAACACTTTGAGCAACAACACAAATATCCTAACAAATTGATTTTGCAAGCTCTCCTTGCATGTTGTTGTTGGGTGACTTTATGCTACTCCTGTTACAAACATTCAAGCCGTCTGATATCTTCTGATCACATTCCAGAGGTTTTCAGTGAGTTTCAGGTCTGTACATCAGGTTGGACATTGGTTGTCAGTTTCTTTCCAGAGCTGCAGTGTTCTACCTGCTCTGACACTCATTTGAACATAGAAGGGGCTATTAATTAGTGTATTATTATTATGATTAGATAAATGTGTGTTCAGGGAAATAAACTATGCAGGGAAAATATCCAAACGTGCAGGTCAGGACACTTCAGTACCAGGATTAGATACTACTGATGTAGGTGGTCTATCCATTGTAACCTAATACTTGGAAAACAGCCCTACCGATATTTTTGTGTCCCTGGATGTCCTCCAGCACGGCTCTTTCCTTCAGATATCCGTAATCTCCGCCTTGCGTGTCGGTAAGAAACTCCTTCACGGCAGCCGAGCTAGCTCTACCAGAGCTAACGGAGCTGACCCTGTACACCGAGGCAGAACCTCCCTGCCCCAGGCGGGCCTGCACCTTCCACATCTCTCCAAAGACCTCGAAGAGGACCGGCTTCATGGCCTCATCCTGCGGAGCAGATAAGGGCAGGCCCGGCGCGGTGTTAACGGGGCTGGTTCCTGAACTACAGGCCATAACAGAGCGGTTAGGTGGTCATTTCAGAGGAGAAGCGAGGAGACGGACTTTACTGTACCGCCATTAGCTCCATGATATTCAAGGCTCACTACACTGATGTGAACACGACTTTTTATCTGCAGCATCTAAAATAAGCGGAATATATGACATGAAACGTTAAAGACCACCTTACAATTCAGGTTACAAAGTCAGTTTATAAACCACAGACTACTCATTTAGTCTAATTGTTCACGGCATATCTATAACTACACTGCGTACTCGATAACGGAATGTATATTAGAAATACTTTCAAACATAAAGCGCCTGAATAAACTTGTTTTCGTTGTTCGTAAAAGACAACATTTCAGCCATTGTTTTGGCCGCCATTCCACTGGAAGTGACGTCACAGCATTGTACATACTATTTCCGCTGACGTGAGGGTGTGTCTCTTTTCCACATTTATAAACACTAGCAGATCTTGTTCCTTTTGTGTATATTTACTGACGAAAATTTAATTCATTCCTTTTTTCAGTCTTTTATAATTGTTAGAATTTTTTTTTTATTCTGACAAAGTCACCTTTTTAATCTTAAAAATGTTTTTTTTGTTACAATAATGGTACTGATAAGATATAATTTTCTTTATTTTACATGCGAAATTGTTCATTCATAAACATAAGTTCTCAGACTCATTGAACTCTCTCTCTCTCTCTCTCTCTCGCTGCTTTAACTTTAATCATTTACATCTTCATGTCTTGTTGGAACAATTAAAATACTGTAGTAGTTTTTAACAGTTATAACCAACTTTAAGAAACTCATTTTACAGATGACTTTTCCTTCGTGTGTGTGTTTGTATATGTATATATGTACGTCTTTAAATGTACATTGGTTACTTTGTGAAAGACAATTTAGCTTTATTACCTTGAAATCTGACTGAGTTATTAACTATATGTTTGTTTATTAATTGACAGATTAGTAGAATAATGGCTCAAGTGTTATTTAGCTGCAAAACGTGTACAAATATAACACACAAATTTCCCATCTTTTGCATTGTTATTGTCATCTTTTGCATATATATATATATATATATATATATATATATATATATATATATATATATATATATATATATATATATATATAATGTGTGTGTGTGTGTGTGTGTTATACAGTTTTAATAAAAGTAATAATACATAAACTGCAACTTCTCGGGTACACGTGCCATTTGAAGACCCTGTGGGCCTGCTCCAATATGCGCAAATTTTTTTATCCGCTAATGCGCCCTTCGCAGTAGATACTCACTATTTAGGCGCACTAGAGAGAACGCAAGTGCTGATATGGAGCGTGTACTGAAACGTTGGCCGGGCGTTGCTCACTCCAGCGCGCCTTTGGTGCCACGTCAAATGACGGAAACAGGAGGCGGATTTTCTCGTAGTAGGGAATGTAATCGAGTGTCTTTCAGGAGAAGGGAAAGCGAAGAAGTCTAGGATAGAAACTGAACTGTATTGGAGGTAAGACTCTTATTAATAAGCGGATGTTAATTCAGATACTGTACAGTATTTGAGTTAAGAGAGAGACCGAGACAGAGGACAGCTCACAGACGTTAGCTACAAACTTATCACTTTAGCTATTCAGTGTCGAGTGTGCTTTAACGAGAACCAGTGTTATTATTACTCAGATAAGTAAGACAGCGAGCTAAATAGATTTTTTTACTAGGGATAACAACGTAACGTAACGTCATTTCGTTCCAGTAGGACATTGACGTCTATACCAATGATTAATCTTGCTCAGTTGATTTAATTAATATAGTATAAGCTGCTTTTCTACCTGGTATAACATAATGTATATAGAAAACAGAGTAACTCAAGACTATATAAGTGAACAGATCCTTATTGCATTCACATTCAGTAGTGCTCTCTAGTCACCAGCAGTCATAACCATCAATTAGTCAAAACTACCTGATAGGCATGACGGGGTTATTCCTGCTGATTAGAACATCGTAGCTATTGTTGTAGATGATTATTGTATGTGTAGCTTATTTTAGCCTAACAAGCTCATGATTTGATTTTTGCAGGAATACAGCTCAAAGAAATATAGATGTGTGCCTGAGGTCCCATCAGCTATTGGATCACAAAGCTCTGTTTATATATTCATCTTTCTTCTCATTCTCTTAGATCTGAGCTTAGCAACATGGACATTAGTAGACTGACACAGAGACTGGCTGAAGCTGGGCAATCTCACCTCCTGCAGTTCTGTGGCCAGCTTAGCCCAGAGGAACAGGCTGATCTGGCCTTGGAACTGGAGAGCATGGACTTCAGCGAGATCAACATGTTCTTTAAAAATGCCATGCAGACCTCTAGTCAAACCAAGCAGGAGAAAGTGGATTCCAGAATGGAGCCGGTGCCACGGGACGTCTTGGGTAGCGTGACCCGTGACCGAGAGTCCCTCAAAGCTTGGGAGGAGGAAGGTTAGATTATTTAAAGTTTTTTGTTGTTAACTGATGTACCACTTCAGCATCAGGTTTGCCAAAACACATATTAGAGGGAACAGGACTTATATCTTAGACATTCCTTAGGCAGATAGAACACCACTACTTCTAGTACTGAATGATTTTATTATTACTCATACTGCATCTTTGTAGTGTAGTCCCTTGTAATGGAAGAACTTAATGAAACAAAGCCGTCACTGATGTTATTTCAACATCCACGTCTAACTAGACTAATATGTTACTCATGGCTGACTTCAGCCTAGAGCTCCTCCTCATTGGGGTAAATACTTTGAAATAGGAGGATTAATGTCAATCTTGAAGAATTGAAAAATAATTAAATAAAAGTGACTACAAGAGTTGAATCATTCTCTGGGTTTTCTTCCAGCAGCCCACCCTTGGGCTTGGGCTCACAATGGGGGCTGGAAACATCTGGTTCTTTTTAGGACTGACGTAAATGGGGTCCTAGACTTATGAGGTCATTCAGCATTGTGTCAAGTCTTAATCACTCCATATTTTATGAAGACAGTCCAAAATATAGCAAAATCGTTTTACACCATATTTTCAAATCCAAAAAACACCTATTTTTCTGTATGTGTGTGCATGTACGCAAAAGGAAAGGTAAGGTAGTATTTGTGCTAGAGGTTGAGTTGTAATAGGTGATGATAAACTTAACTGCAGTTTATGCAAGATAAGCATATGTGATCTTGTCAAGGCGTGTCAACCTAGGTTCCTAAAGTTCAGGAAAACATGTACAGGTTTATCAGTGTCATTTCAACATGATTTATAAATAAAAAAAATGAGCCCATACCTAGAAGATGTTTAATTGTATATTAATTATTGTTATTATTAGGCATATTATTATTCAATAGAAACAATACTTTCGTTGAAAAGACTTATTTTATTTATTATTTTTATTTATACTACTATTATTTTTCATTTTTATATACAACCTCAATTCCCAAAAAAAGTTGTGACCCTGTGTAAACTGTTAATAAAAACAGAACAAAATTATTTGCACAATATAAAATAGAACACACATCAAATGTTGAAAATTATTCATTTTGTAACTTAGAATTTTTTTTAACTCATAACTCAACAAAGACTGGAATATAATTGCTACTAGTAAAAAAACAGCGAGAGGAGCAATTTGCAACTAAGTCACATGACTGGGTATAAAAAGAGCATTTTAGAGAGGCAGAGTCTCTAAGTAGCAAATATGGGCAGAGGTTCACCAATTTGTGAAAAACTGCATCTGCACACCATGGAACAATTTCAGAAAAAAAGGTTCTTCAATGTAGAATTGCAAAGACTTTGAATTTCTCAAATGCTTGTGATCCTTGGGCCTTCAGAGGGCGCTGCATTAAAAATAGGTGTAATTCTGTATTGGAAATCACTGCATGGGCTCAGGAACACTTTCAGAAATCATTGTCTGAGCACAGTTTGCCATTCCATCCACAAATCCATTTTTAGATTTAGAAACGCTGACGTCTTCTCTGGGCCAATGCTCATTTAAAATGGACTGAGGCAAAATGAAAAACATATGTGGTCAGATTAATCAAAATTTGACATTCTTTATGGAAACTAAAAACACAATGCCCTGCAGACTTGCTAGGAGAGCGACCATCCAGCTTGTTATCAGCGCACAGTGCAAAAGCCTGCATCTCTAATGGTATGGGCTGCATTAGTGCCTATGGCATGGCAGCCTGCACATCTGGAAAGATGATATCAATACAGAACAGTATATAGAGGTTTTAGAACAGCATATGCTCCCAGTTAGACAATGTCTCTTTCAAGCAAGGCCTTGCAAGACAATGCTAAACCACATACTGCATCCATCCTAGAAGAAGAGTCCAGGTGCTGAACTCCTGCTGTCTAGTCCACATTTGGCACACCGTGAAATGAAAAATCTCACAAAGAAGACCCAGGATGTTAGACCAGCTAGAATATTACTTCACACAAAAATGGCACAACATTCCTCTCCCAAAACTCAACCAATTGGTTCCATCACTTTCCAGATGATTACAGACCATTGTTAAAATACAAGGGGATGCTACACAATGGTAGACATAACCCTGTCCCAATGTTTTTTGAAATGTGTTGCTGCCATCAAATTTTAAATGGGTTAATATTTTTTTCATGAAATGGTACAATGCCTCACTTTCATCATCTGATGTGTGTTCTATGAACTACTGTGAATAAAATGAGTCTACGAGATTTACATTCTACACAAGTATTCCAGTGTTTTTGGAATTGGGGTTGTCTATTTTTACTCTAACAAACAGTAACATGTTTTCTTGTTTAAGCATTGTAATGATTAAACAATGTGTTTAAACCTGAACAAGTATAATGTTGACTTAACCTCTCCCCTGTTTTCACAGGCTTGTGCTGTATCTCTCAAAACAAGGTAGCAGTTCTCCTCCTGGCTGGAGGTCAGGGAACCCGACTAGGTGTCCCATATCCCAAAGGCATGTACGATGTAGGTCTGCCATCCCACAAAACCCTCTTTCAAATTCAGGCTGAACGCATTCTGAAACTGGAGCAGCTAGCTGAGCAGCATCATGCGAAGAAGTGCTGCATTCCTTGGTGAGGTGGACATTTGGAAATTCATCTATAATATGTAGAACAAATCCACTAGTAGTTTGCTAAAGAAAAATCCAGTGTACCCTTTTGCTTTATTATCCCAAATGTGGCTGAGTTTCGCTGTGGAGCTACAAGGCTTACGTAGATAAAATTTTATGGAAACTTCTACCCACCAGTTAGCATCATACAAACTAAATCATCGTTCATTCAAGTCTAAAACTGTGAGTTATGAGGTAATCTCAACTAGGATGTTCATGATGCTGTAGGACATGCTGTAACAGTAGGAGCAGGAGTCTTAAGCCATAGTTTCATGTGTAATTGTGTACAGATTGTAGTCACAATACAGGACTTGGCTGATCCAACTGCCTTTGGGCCAAGGAGAAAATTGTGTACATTTGATTTATCTATGAACTATAAATTTGTAGGCAAAGCCTAAATACCTTCATATTCATTATAGGTAAGAGCACGTTTCCCTAGTGTCAACTTTTAATGTTGTCATTATTAAGAAAGTAATTAGATTCATTTTTGCCATATCAAAAAATTAGAATATGAAAATGTTTCTGTTCATAATTTAATTGAAAATGTAAGCTGTCATATTTTATATTCATTACACATAAAGTGACATATTTCAAGTCTTTTTTGTTTTAATGTCAAAACTATTTGAATAGTAGTTCTAGTGGTGGGGCGACGCGTCGACATAATCGACTTCATGGGTATGGGTCTACATGTCTCCTGTGTTGGGGTGACTGTAAGAACATTTAGGCATTACAGTGTTACATTATTAGAGTTAAATTAACACTGGGAGTGTTACTGCTTTAAGGTTAGACAAGCTATGGGAGTGTTACACCCTCAGTCTTAATTTAACTAATAGTGTTAATTTAACACGGGCAGATTTACTGTGTCAGCACACTTGATGTGTTTATAACTCAGCTCTGGGTCAGAGAACATTAAAATAGCGTACAATATCTTTTTTCTGAAAAGATGCAAATCACTGAATTTAGACCAATAACATGAGATGATGTTAGGAGCTGTAGCAGAATCTCTGTTGTGTATTTTGTTTTAACAACGTTCTAATAATATAGATTTATTTAGGACTTCCGTTTGTTACATATAACACAGCTAGTGCTTTATGAGATGTTCTGTTGTTTTCTGTGAATGTAATGACAATAAAAATAGTTATTTAAATACAGAAACAACTGAAACAGCGAGTACGATGTGCTCTGCACTGCTGTGTGGTGCTCGTGCACGCGAAGGGGAGTCGGATTCTGGCGGTGCTGTTTTCTGAGCGAGTTCAATTTCAGACGATGGAGATTTGCGTTTTAACCAGCGCTCCATGTTTGCGTGCCACAAGTTCTTATCAGTGACTGTGTTGGTTCTGAAAGTTGACTGAGAGAAACACCTCTAAAGCAGAAGGTTCTCGTAGCTCTGTAGACAGAGGAAGAGTGAGCGCGCAGAGTGCAGCGTCCAGTACGGAAGTCGGTCCGCCCGACCATCCGCCCGTCTCACAATCCAAACCGAGCGAATGTTTCGCTGAACGTTTTCGCTGTAATTATTTGCGGGAGTTTCCCGCATTACTAAGGCTAAAATTGCGCAAATCAAAGAAATAGTCCGCAATCCCGCACTGAAATTCAGGCCCTGATAGCAGTAAAGGTGACTACTTTATAGTGACTACTACTAACGTGCACATTAGCAACATATGCTAATATGTTTAATATATAATGCTAAGGTGGAGAGAACAAATAAACAGAACTTGGTGAAACAGAAGGTGGTGTCTTGACGAAGCGCTCCGGGATGCTTGCGCTTCAGGTGCTCGTGCATAGCGGTCGTGCTGCTGTGATAATGTACTCTGTCCAAAGTACAAAGTACTGTCCAAAGTACTCTCAAACTTAAGATGCCCGTGTGCGAGTTGTCCACAGCCTGCTCCCCAGAGAAATCCATGTTTTTAGTGGGTGTGGCCATCTTGGAAACATAGTTTTGAAGTCGATTATGTCGACGCGTCGCCCCACCACTAATCATATTCTCCAGATTTTAGTCAGAAGTTCAATCAGACTGAAATCTAGAGACTATGATGGCCAGTAACTCTGGGATATATTGAAACTATGAATCTGATCCACTGCTGTCTTCTCATAGGTCTTTTAGAGCCACACCTCAGAGAGGACCAATCTTTTAAAATATTAGCATAGTGGACATAATATTTTGGCTGATCAATGTATAATCAATTTAGCGTGAGAGTGGTGTTGCATCCTGAAGGTCAGATGTGTTGTGTGTGCCAGTCTTTCCCAGATGATTCCGGTCAGCCTTAACTTTATCACCAGATGTGACCTCACCCATTTATTATCACATCATTCTGCACTCAATGAGTCTCATAAGGAAGTAGATTGAATATAGCACATTCCCCAGACATTCCCTGTGTTCATTAGCAAGTCAAATCTACATCAAGTAAGGAAATGCCACAAGTTAAATGTTAAGTCTGTATTACCTGTGCATTTCATTTCAGTTTCTGTCATTTACAAAGTTTGTCTGCTCTGTTGTTATTCATTCCTCATTATAAGACGATGCTTCAGGCACTCAGATGTGTCTAATGCTGTTATACACATATAAATGCACACATAGACCCACACTGGGATGTATTTATTATTAAATCTTAGCTGTGCTTGCTTTCCTGTTAGGTATATTATGACGAGTGGCAGAACAATGGAATCCACTAAAGAGTTCTTCTCAAAGCACAAGTACTTCGGCCTTAAAGAAGACAATGTCATATTCTTTCAACAAGGCATGCTTCCAGCTATGGACTACAATGGGAAGATTATCCTTGAGGGCAAAGGCAAATTGGCTATGGCACCAGGTAAAGTCTACATAGATGATGTCACTTTGCACTGCCAAGTTGCCTTTCAACAATTTAGCAGACCTGATTAAACTCATAATTTAACTTGTATGTGTTGGACCAGGACAAATGTTAACTCTGATGGGCTGTGAGACTTTCAGGTCTGAGTTAAAACCTACTGGAATAGTCACCAGGTTTATCAAACCCAGAATTCTTAAGTCATTTTTGTGGAGAGGAAAATTGTAGTAGTGATAAGTTAAGCAGACTTGGACTTTTATAAGATTAAAACATCTAGACACCATAAATGAAAGTTTCTTCCTTCAAGTTAGTACTTAAAGTTAATTTGTGTTCATAATTTCATATTTTATATTCATTTTTATATAATATTCATATTTTATATTCATTACATGTAAAGTGATATCTCAAGCCTTTTTTGTTTTAATGTTGATACTGTTTGAATAGTGATTTACTCTTTATATTAATCTTAATTTAATAGTCATTTGAAATATTCTAATTTGTAGCGCCTGTCTAATTTCTGATTTTGCTCTGTCCTGGGCTTAGTTGGGATAGTGTACTGCCATGCCCTGCACCAAGTGAGGGGGTAGGGGAGTAACCTCGACCCTGATTATGAATAAGCGGGTGAGATAATGGATGGATGGTTGGATGGATTTCTGATTTTCATGAGTTATAAGCCAAACTGATCAACAAACAGTAAAACAAAAGGCTTGAAATGTCACTTTACATGTATTGAATTTAAAATGTGAATTAAATTTTTTTTTAATTAAATTATTAAGATAAGATAAGAGAGCCTTTTATTATCCCACATAGGACAATTTGCATGGTTACAGCAGCATATACAATATATACAATAGTAGAAAGAGGGAAGACAAAAAAGAGGTAGATAATGTGTGCAAGATACAAAAATACTAAGAAAACTCTGAGCTCTAAAAATAAAGATAAATCAAATCTGCTTGAAAAACTACAAATTTACAAGTATATATGTATTGAGTAGACCTGAGAAAAAAAAAACTATTGCACATGTCCCGTTTATTGCACATTAGTACAGTATACAGATATTGCACATAAGTACAGTATACATGTAATAACAGCAATGAACTTTTTCACAATATTAACATTTTTGGATGTGGCACTGTATACTGAAATATTATTACACAAAACACTGTGTATTCTTCATTCAGCACCGCTATCTGCCGGCTACTCTCAAATAATAATTTGACTACATAAAGTGAATTTTGACCTTCTGTATAACCAGACATTCTGATTCTGCTTTGATTTAGATGGTAATGGAGGGCTTTACAGATCACTTGGTGCACATAAGATTGTTGAGGACATGGAGAGGAGAGGTATCGCCTTCATTCATGTATACTGTGTGGACAACATCCTGGTGAAAGTTGCAGACCCTGCCTTTATTGGTTTCTGTGTGCGTAAGGAAGCAGACTGTGGTGCAAAGGTCAGTGCCCATATACAACCCTCACCAAACAGGGTTTCCATCTTCACCAGTGAATACAGCATAGCCTTAAAGAACTGAACCTCCACAAAGGCTAAGTGCACAATTAGCATAGTTTGCTAGCACCATTCTAGTCTTTTCTCAAAGTAGAATCTTCTTAACTACTTCTATAGTGTCTTCAGAGTCCGTGTGCTTTTGTTTATTTAACATGTATTTTTCAGCCATTCTTTTTGATGTATGGAATAGAAGTACAGATGCCTACTCAATTACAATGGAATAAACCAATAGAAGGCATTGCAAAATTATTAAAGCAGCACATTAAGCTAATTTATTCACTAGATACAAAGGTGTGGAAGTTCCTCATAAATCTGACATCAGCATAGATTATACCCATTGTGTAACTGCAGGCAGAATGCAGAAATTTTAATGTCATAAGATGATCTGAACTAATCAGCTTGACTTCAAGATGGCTTTTAAGCACTGAGGGCATTAAACAAGTGAAGTCAGGTGGAGTTATTTGTGGAATAATTAGAATCAGAGGAACTGTAGAACGCAGAACAGAGCTGTATATAAAAAGAAGATTGGGTAACACTTTATAATGACTTTAATTAATAAGCCATTAACTAATCATTAATAACTGTGAACAAATCATTAGTTCATGAGAATTTGAACATAAACAAATGTTTATAAATGACAGTTCATGTAGTAACTAATGATTGTATTCATTTTTGCAAATGTTAAGAAATCATTACTAAATCATTTGTTAATGAAATTCTCATGAATTAATCAATCAATCAATCAATCAAAATTTATTTATATAGCGCTTTTTACAATGGACATTGTCACAAAGCAGCTTTACATAATCAGTATCAGAC
>BRDA01007973.1:37896-60587 GCA_036984385.1 Crenuchus spilurus | reverse complement strand
TATATATATATATATATATATATATATCAGAGGCGATTGCTCCAAGACTGCAAGGGAAGCTCAGCTTCCCCTAAAATGTCAAAAAATAAGTGATCAATAATATACTGTTGTGTGTACATGTCATTGACTAAATATGCGCTACAACGCGCTCAACTTTTGTTCAGAATCAGCTTCTTATCACTGGTAACGACACAGCTTTCCTCTCACTCATTCCCGCAGCTTCACAGTGCTTTAAACAGGGTGGACGCTCCGCGTCCACAGAGTTTAATAGCAAAGCAAAGCGTGCAGCGAATCGAGACGAGTCATTGGATAAATGCTGGGCTTTGTCCCGCCCATCGGACGCTCAGTGTCTCTGGGGGTCTATGGGGCAGTGGCCTGGCCTCGGCTGGCCCGGACGCTCAGCTTCTGCATGATGATTGGATGATCTGTCTGAGGCTGAATCCCTTTTTGATTGACAGCTAAATGAGCGAATCAGCGATCTTTTGGTGTCAATATCCGTGGGATTTTTTTTTTTTTAATTTTCATTCTGTTCTGAGTTGAACCGGAGAGTTTCCTAATAGATAGATATATACTTTATTAAGTAATCACCTAATCATCTTAGCGGCATTTTCTTTGTTAAAAACGACTAGCGACAAAGCGAGCTTTTATTTCTGGTGGGTTTTTTTTGTAGCTGCTTGTCTTTGGAGACTGACTTCAATCACTCTTTCTGACTTCTATCGCAGTTTCTGTCCAGCGGGTGAAGCACTCACAGGTGGACACACTTCACACTAGCCTCGCGCCAGTGCCAGCTAGCGAGCTAGCAGGTGTAAAGAGCTTCTCCTGTTTAACCTCATAAGACCCGAACATGGCATGGCATGCATTCTTTATTTCTTTTTGCTATTTGGGCTGATTTTGACACCTGATTAGTGTAAAAATAAAAAATTATCTTTTTAGTTTTGTGTTCTAAACAACCCAAAAGGTGATGTCCACATATGTGGACATGCCAGGTCCTAGGAGGTTAAAGCGGCTCAAGTTTTACACCCGCAACACCATGAGCCAAGGCCGTTTAAGCAGTCTAGCTCTGCTGGCCATTGAGAGGACACTAGTCAAGTCCCTGGAAAAGACGCCTTGTTGGTACGACAGGGTGACAGATTATTTTCTTGAAAAGGAATGGAGGGTAGAATTTACGTATAAATAAACCGACACATTTTATGATGTAGCCCAAAATTGAGCTTCCCCTCCTTGAAAGACCAGCATCCGCCACTGATATATATTATATATATATATATATATATATATATATATATATATATATATATACAATAAATAATGTCAAATAAAGTCAAATTGACATTAAACTCCTTTAGTCATTAATTTGAGCTTTAAACATTTAAATAATTGAAATCTTATGAAATATTTAGAATTTGTTAATGGATATGACTATAATCAATATGTAGAAGCATTCATTTAATGTGTAGAAAATATACCATGGGCCTTTTTTAAGCACAGAAACACCATATGTTCAGTAAACCAATAGAGTAATACATAATAGTGATGTATTTCAGCTCTACATGTGCAGTCTGACATACAGTCTTAGTTCTCCACTTAACAGTTACTCTGTATCTGCTTTCTATTCATAAATTATAATTGAACATCTCTTCCTGCCCAGAATTATCCATGATCGTTACAAGAAAAGAATGAAAAATGTGGTGCTGGGGACTGCTGTATCATATGCTTTTCTCATTACTTTGCTGTTAGAGTTTTTGGGCTTAAAATGGGGGTGGAGGGGTCTTGGGAATGGAAGAGGGGTCAAAGTGGAACAGAAAAACAAAAACTATACATAAGGACTGCTGTGTGAAGATCAGTGTATGTATATCAAGGAGAGAAAACAATTACAAAACATGTCTGGAATAGGCTGCACAAATGTTTCAATTCAGTATATGCCAAAAACTGATTTACATACACAGATGCATGCAAACGTTTGGGCACTTATGGTGAACATTTTTCTTACTGTAAATAGTCAGGTGAGTAGAATATAAACTGATCTCCAAATGATGATACATTCTTTTCAAAATGTGAAGAAAAAATGAGTGCAATTTAAAAGTGGAAAGGAAAGACACACAAGTTTAGCTTGTTAGGGTTATGGCTTGTTGAGAAGGGTCTGGTGATGCTGATTTCAAAGTTTTATGGATGCTCTGACTCCGCAAACTTTGTCGTAACAGTCAAAAGCCATGAGCTTCTCTATGCAGTTGGCTGGCACTCTGAAAATTAAAATAATTGATGCTCACAAAGCAGCAAAAGGATACAAGAAGATAGCAGTGTTTTAATGTAGGAAGTTCATTTTCATTCATAATCATTGTTTGAATACAAATAAGCAAATAAACCAGAGGGAAAAAAATTCTGGTACCAAAAAAAAAATGGTTACATTTTTTCTGTTCAGCAGTAAACTGTGAGTTATTATTTTTTACATATCAAATACGTTTCTGTTCATTTGAAAGATCCTTTACAAAAAGTCATTCCCATTCATTTAGTGTATTTGCTGTCTAAAAATGTATACAAATTGAACTGTTTACAGGTTAATACTAGAGAAAGTTTTGTTAGTTTGCCACAAGATTTACAAGATAGCAACAAATATTCTCTTCTGCAGTGTCCAGGAGCACAGATTCAGAGCATTGCAGTAAAATGGAGCACTCGCCATAAATGAGGTCCACTATGAATGCTGATTTTTTCAGTATTCCCTTAGGCTGTCAAAAATACATTCATGGAAAAAAAGTAAAAACTTCTGTGATTGGTCACTGGAGTCTGACTTAATTGAAACCTTCTGTATGGCATGAGGAATTCTGGGACTTTGGCATGTACCCAAGAATCCCCAGAATGTTACTTTTCTCTCTCTCTCTCTCTCTCTCTCTCTCTCTCTCTCTCTCCCCTCTCTCTCTCCTTCTCTCTATCATTCCTGTTTTTTTCCTCCTCCAGAGTTGTCTTACATCAGCTCAGAGTGCCTGGATATGAGGTCTGAGAGAGCATAGAGAGAAAGGAACTGCTTGGATTTTACCTTTGTTCTCTTTTTCATTGGTTGGAATTAAGATCTCACTGGACCAAATGGTTTGAGTCAAGCAAAAATCAGACAGTAAGTACATTTTCAATCCTAAGAATAGTTGAAATATTTCTATTTACTTATTATTGTTCTAGATCAGACTGCATATGATTTAAGAGAATGGAAAATGAAAAGTTTTGCTCTACGGAACTCAACATTATAAAGCATTACTTAAGCAAAGCCTTGCCCTTGTTTCTCCTCTTTGTGCCAAAAAAACTTTCTCTGGAAGAGCTGCTGTTTGCATGGCAGGCTAAAATAGTGGATAACCGAGCAGACTGATACTTGATCCCTGCAGGCTGAACTGATGCAAATCCAGCTGTTTTGGACAGCTTCACTAATATGGATGCCATATGCAAGAATATTTGAGCTTTTTAAACAGTGTGCAGAGTACTTGATTTGTTTTTTGTTGAAAAATGTGGAGATTCCGCAAGACAAAGACAATGGAAAAATTATTTTATCTATTCAACTCTCATTGTTTCTTTTTCGTCTTTGGCTTACTGTACATAATCAGAAGCGTATAATAGATGTGTTTGTAAAGCTGGTATCAGTTGGTAAACTGGTGGCTCACAGTGATCAAAATGAATGGAGGAACTAGACTTTGTAACCTACAGTTTTTATATTTCTTTGCACTGACAATTACTGAAATAATTTGCAATTTTTTTTTTCAAATTTAGGCTGAACAAAAAAGCTTTTGATTAAAAGTACAATTACTGACAGTAATTAATGGAAAAACATTGTTTTTCAATGAAGAGAAAAGTACTATATACACAGTAAATCTGCCAGTGTTAAATCAACACTATTAGAGTTAAATTGACACTGAGAGTGTTACATTTTGACACCCTCAGTGTTAATTTAACTCTATTAGTGTTGATTTAACACTGGCAGATTTACTGTGTAGACTACTACTGTGCACTAGATTATCTACAGCCAATCCAATTATCAGTATTTTAAGTAGACGTTAAGGTTAGCATGAACTTTTTTGTGATCAGAACTAATATAATGTATTACATTCACCTAAAGTTTTTTTTTAAGCATTCAATGCATATTTAATTTCTTCATCTATATCTACAAAACTTCTAAAGTGGAATCAGAATACACAGTCAGTGTGTTTATTAGTGTAATTTAGGCACTTCATATAGAAACAGAATAAAGGAACTTAAGACATCTTTGTGTAAAAGGGATCTGGTGACTAAGGTGTAGTTTATATTATAGTTTACTCAAGGTACTCCAGTGTTGTCGTGGCAGTCCACTTTTCAGAGCACTCTTGTCTGTTGGACATGGGTCATGACCTTACTGCTGGGAACAGGCAGGGACAACCTCTCTATGGCCTGAAACACATGTTTTAGGTTATTACAGCTATGAACAGCAGGTTTGTCTAGCAGCTAAATTTTAATACTGTGTCTATAGCAAGATGCTACACAGCTGCTTTCAGCACAGCATGAAAATCTAACCCCTTGAAATAATTAGATTAGATTACACTTTTGCTAATGTGACTGCACACAACAGAATTTAACATATTTAACGCATTCGTGCAGTGAAATAACACACTAGTGAACACACAAGGCTGTGAGAACATGTGCCCGAAGCGGTGGGCGGCCCAATCCAAAGCACCCGGGGAGCAGTTGAGGGTTAGATGCCTTGCTCAAAAGCACTTCAGTCATGATTTGCCCCGGGTTATTGTTCAGGTATTGATCTCAAAGAACCCATATCATATAAAATTCTACATTTTCTGCAATAACGTTGTAAATCATGCCAGTCATGCCACTTTGAATTAATTGTGTTTTTGTGATGTCATCAAGAAAGCAAAATATTGACATACAAACTACATTTCCAGAAATGTTGGGATACTTTTTTTTTATTTTATTTATAATTTATTTATATATTATTTATATATAATTTATATATAACTGACAAAAGGACAAACAAAAAATTTAGTATCACAAATATTAATATTGCAACACTCAAGTGTATTATATTTTCTAACACTAAATGTACCTGTAAGAGTGAGGAACTGAAGTCTGAGCCCATATAAGTCTGACCTGTACAAATGTCCTACAGCATTGATTTTCTTTGGCTGATGACATGAAACTGAAATGATTCTTCCCTCTCTGGGCCTCTGTCAGATGTGAAGTATCCTCAAATGTATCCCAGGGTGGTGACAGATTTCCAAGTTGTTATCATCTGGGATCATGGACATGTCATTTAGATTAGTGACGCAGGCCTCTTGGGCAAGAACTCAGTTAGGAACGACTGGCAAGACTCAAGTGATATCCGGCATAATGATATACTCCAGTTCAGTCTGCAATTTAGACTTAAGATTCAAAACAGCTGAGCTCCCAGCTCTCTCCGTTCTACTGCTCACCATCTGACAAATCCATTTCATTTTAACGCAGCTGAACGCAGAGACTGGAGGAGTATTCCCTGTCTTAACAACAACTTTTTGGGGGCATATAAATAGCAACAAACTGCATTTCTGAAGAAAATATCAGGTTTGTGTCCCACACATGTACTATTTCCTGCCACCAGACTGACCAGACAATGCTCAGTAAAAGAATTTGTTGCTCATAAATGTGACCCCGCCAGGGAAAACCAGGCCAAAGTCACTGGGCAACTTATTGAGGTATCGTGTCAATATCATATCACGCACATTAGCAACAAAACTTAGCCACTCAGTATTATTGCTGCAAATGAAAGATAACAGTCTCAGATATCTATGGTAGTACATATTTTGATCAAAAACAAAACTTAAATTCATAAAAAAGTTGTTTTGAAAAAACAAATTTTGAAAAAAAAAGAATGACTTTGACCTGGTTTTCCCTGGCGGGGTCACACATATGTATATTTGGTCCAAGGCTGGTGTGTAATTTTTCATTTTCCATACCTTAGAATGAAGTAACACTTGGGCCACATGTCTGAAAAGATTCCGCAGCTGATGTTGCCCCAACTTCCCTACAAATACCAAATTAATTGTGCGTCTTTAATACAGGATGACTTGGGGGCTAGCACATTCATGTCTCAGTGCTGGTGTTGTTGGTTTGATTCCCCATCTGAGTGGAGTTTCCATGTCAAAAAATATGAAAGTCAGGTCAATTGGTTACTCCAAATTGTCATGAGTGTGTGTATATCTGTGTCGGTGCCCATTGGTGGACTGGCACCCTGTCTTTGATTTTCTAATATAGTGGAATGCACTATCCCGCACCCAGTGAAGTTGTAGGGACACTTACCACAACTCTGGGTTAAGTGGTTAAGAAGATGGATGGATGCTTTGAAGTAGAATGTAAGTAAAAACTATCATGAGCTGTACATTCTGCTATAATGGGGGCTGTAACAAATTCACAGCCATGAATACCACATCACAAACCATGTAAGCCTTTTGCTGTGAACTAGACCATCTGCCGTGAAATGCCGTGAAAATTCCAAATGTAAGCACTTTGTACCTTAAATGCATGTTCTAAAAATAGCATGTAAACATTATTTGACATTTATGTAGCTATGTGAAGAGGTGGGATCAATGGGACTATTGTACTTTTCCCTGGTTAAGTAAACTTGCTGTGCCTCCTGAATGTGTCAAAATATTACATCTTAGCTACTATGCGTCCTGAGAGGAGTCATAAGTGTTTTTTCATTTCAGCTGATGTTGTGACTCTTGACTTTTGATAGATTTCACTCTTCTTGCAGTGTGTGTGTGTGTACTGTACTGTCTGTCTGTCCAATCTGCATTAGAATTGGGCTGATTCTGACATCTTGATACTTCCAATTCTGTTTCCTTTTAAAAAAAACAATCAGAAAATATTACTTTTTAATGCTCTAGACCCCATGCTAGCCTCTACTGGCTGCTCTATGTCTCTCTGTTACCATTAACACAGTATTATTTTTAAATAACATATTTCAGTTATTTTAATTAAATCAGTTTTATGCATTCATACATGCTTTTTACACTGGAATCAGCAACAAAACAAAGGGACTGTTCAGTGTTTCAGTAATATTTACATGCTAATAAAATAATTACATGCTCATATTGTTCCCCTAACATTCCAGTTTGGTTGTGGGAATGTTGCATTAGAATATTTTGTTCCATGTGAACTTGTGTAGTTTTCTTAAAGCTGCCAGAACATTGTTCTTTTACAATCGCGCTCCCAGAAAGTCACCTTAACCTTATTTGTAACAATGATTTAATGTTCTAGGAATGTTGTCTTCAAACGTTCTGAGAAATTTCACATGACATTTTCTGAATATTCCCCTAATTGTCACGCTGGCCACGAGGAAAGGAAAAGATGTACACAGATTAAAACAACATATTTATTCAGAGATATGAAACAAAAGAAACACAATCTCAGGCTCTAACCGCCACACAGGCTAATGAGGTTACTAGAATTGATGGCTTATTCAAATAACAAAGACTTACTCAGATAATGAGGAGGATCAGCATCACAACACTGCTCAGAAAGACTAAGGAAGTCTAAATCAGAAAAATGTTCAGAAAGACAAAAATACATGACCTCAGGGAATTGAGAACAGAGGCTGCGCTTATGCGAGCAAAACATGACAATGTTAAGCAACGAAAGAATGACAGAGCTGCTTCAATAGAAAGACTGATTAAGGGGCGGATAACAAACAGGTGAAAGGAGCCGAGCGCGAGGCGTGGGCAAGCAGAAGGGATTCTGGGTCTTGTAGTGTTTAATGAGGCTACTAACATGTGGCTGACGAAGTGGAGCAAGGACTGATGGGAATTGTAATATGAACGTGCAGTGTGACAGTAATATATATATTTTTGCCTGTTTGTACTCACCAAAATAACCATACATATGTCCAAAATGTCTGGTTCTCATAGTAGTATTCTCATTTTAACTGCATTAATATTGGTATTGGTATGAGGATATTAGTATGGGAATTACTTGGCATTAATTGAAAAGGAACATTTGTGGTATTGCCCATTCATAGTGTACCTGCTTGATTTGGACTGTACATGCACACAGCTAACTAGGAAATTAACGTGAAGTTACGTTACATGAAATTTGGCTACTAAATTCTGTAACATGACTTAAATATGGTTGGTAAACACCACGTAGTGTAAAATATTGCAAAATGGTTAATGTGAATAATATTTTAAAAAAGATAATTACAGTGGCCTCTAATGGCTCCTCCCATTCTGGTACATAAGTAATCTGTTTTACTGCACCATCCAGGTATTTTAATACAATACAGCTTCCATCATTTTCCAGTGTGAGCATACTTCTCCCACTAAAAAACATCACAAATTATGTGATTTGAATTAAGCCAGTTTATGATTACAGTGTTTGCCTGGACAGCATGCACTTGAGCTATGAACTATGAGTGAGTCGCTAGAAACTTTTCTGACCCTAAACCAGAAAGAGTTTGGTTTACTGAGAATAAAGGTAAAAATGAAGCTGTAGTTTCAATTAAACTATAGTTTCAGCAAAATATGGAGCTAAATCTGTTTATTTGGTGGTAATGTCTCTAGGATAAATGGTAAATTGTAATTTTATGGATGCATGACTGTAGCAGACATGCTTCTTTGCAATTTACTGCTTACAGAAAATCTGAATTTGAACAGCACAACATGTTCATTACTTCTTTCTTTTTTTTTTGTGCTCAAATTTTATTTACCCACAAGCATGCTTTCTTGTAGAGAGATTTTACAGAAATCCACAAAATAAACACAGTTCCAGATCGCTCATCTGCCATTTTTGTTTACCATGTGTTTTGTTTCACTTGCAGTTACTGGCCACTGGTATTTTAACAGTATCAACTAAAGAGGCTGTAATGTAACTTGAAAACCAATGCATATTGGATATATTGCCTCATAAATTGCCCTCTGTGTTTATATAACAATTGACTGTGTTATAATCTGAAGAAAAAGAAACAATACACATGTAAACAAGTCTGGTTCACATGGATCATAAGGTCATATCTCTCTACAGATTAAATTTACGAATGTCATTTACTTATAATTTAGCAGTAGTGAATTTTGAAAGGTCAAACCAGTTAGTACTTCATACAGTAATGTTTACTATGTTTTTACATCTGAAATGGATTATACAGCCCTGCATTCCTAAAATTACTATTTAAAGCCATTTATCTTGGCAAGAATTTCTTGTTTTGATAAAAGTAGGTGATATGTTTTGAGCTAGTTTGAAGAACAGAGCTTGGTTCCAGATGTTCTCATTGTTGTTGTCAGCCATGGGCCTGTACATACCAGATACTGGATGATAACTACTAATATTACCATAATAGTGATTTGGAAAGTGTTAAACCAATACATTCACATCCAGAAATTGTCTGTCTGTTGTATTGTTATTTGTATTAAGTGATAAAATCAAAAGCACTTCAGTGACAGCTGTACCATGTATGATTGTGTATGTGACAAAAAAAACTTTGATTTGATTAGATTTTCTTAGCAAATACATGTCTACTGCCCAGATAAATAGCTATTTAACTGTCATTTATTTCAGTACTCTGTGTATGTGGGTTTAAAAAATCATTTGGGCAGAACTCTACCTTGTGTTTAAGAAATTGTATATTGAAAGTGTAATTAAAAGGCATTGACAGCTTTCACCACGTCTCAGTCGCACATCATTTAAGCAGCACTGTGTGAAGTGAGTGTTGCTTTTATGGAAGGAAATGGAACAGGATTTCTTGGCCAGGGCCACTTTTTCCACAGGGCAAGGTTGTTGGGTTTAATGTAGCTCTAAAAACCCGAGGGAGAATTGATCTTGCCGGTTGGGTTGTTTTGTGCAGGTGCAAAGGCAGAAACACTAGCACTCCCTTAAGGGGCCACTCTAGACACAACTTGTAAGGTCTTAACTGAAGAGTGTATTTTTACCAAACAGCTGGGTCCTGTATCAGTATCACAAGTTTTTCATTAAACTGAGACTTAAATATAAAAACATCTGCAAAGTTTGTCTGGGGCTGTTTTCAATATAACAATGTGAGGACTACAATTAATGATCCAATCAGATAAGCTAGAGATAATCTAAAAGTTATTATAATGAATGAATATCCTGAAAGCCTTAAAATTTTGATTTTTAACTTTAATTTTACAGACGTTCACACTCTTATCTTTTATCCAGAGTGACTTACAATATTAGTCATGTTGATTAGTCTGTAGTTGATGTAATGTTGGGAGTCTGGCCCAATGACTCTTATTGGTATACTCTGGTGTGCTTGACCAGGCTGGTGATTGAACCTAACATATCAACTGCCACATTAAAGTATTGTTAAGATAATTTATTACAAAAAATTCAAATAATTGTATAAATGGAAAATAACTATTACATTCTTGCAGCATTGACAGAACATTGAGATTATGTTCTGTGCCTGCTGGAATGGTTCTTAAATTGAGGTCCAGGACTCCCAAGGGGTCCATGACGCACAGCCTGGGGCCCCACAAAGATAACAATGATGGAAAATGTAATGTATCTAACAGTTTTGAGTTGAAGTGTTGGGGTCTATGGAACCGTTTCATACTTGAAGGGGCCTTTGGCTGAAAGTTTGAGAATATCTGGTCTGTATATATATATATATAACTTACATCAGGAAGCAATGAATAGTTTTCGCTGAACTATTCCATACATGCTTAACCTTGCATACTTGCACACTTACTTAAGTCCATCAGTTTACATTAGTTGTGCTATTTCACTGGTATTTTTATTTGCTATCACCTGCTTCCAATTTAGCTGGAACCACCATTTGATTTGGATTTCATGCATTCCCATAAAAATAAAAAATCTACAATGCTATGTCCATTGCCTTAGGGGGGAAATGAAAGACTGTTTAAATGAAAAGCACATGTTCACTTAATGCTTAAGTGTATGGGCGTGTGAATATTAGCTCAAGAGTAAGGCGTTCACTCCAACCCTATGTAGCAAGCCCAATAAAGTGCATTGTTCTAGGCTGTGCTAACTCAAGCGCTGCTTTTTTAATAAGCTATTCTAACAGCGAGAAGTGTTTGTGTGGCACAAGAATGTTGAGACATTCAGTTGCCATCCAAGTTCCAATGCAATGAGACACCTCTGCTGTTTAACTCTTAAAGGATGGTGATAAAAAAAAAGCAGATATGCTCTTTAGTCTTATTTTACCAATTAACAGAAATAAGTCTTAATGCTGTTTGATTTATAAACAGTGTGATAGCTGTGGTATTTCTGCATTGATATCTAATGTGTGACAGCGTATCCAATATAAATGCACAAGAAAACTCCAGTTCTGCGTAGCTGATATGGACATGCATATTTGAATGAGTTAATGGGGATAATGCCAATTTTCTTTTTTTTTCTTTTTTGATGTACGGCTAGAAAAATGTCTTAAGCAGCACAATGGGTCCTTAGAATATATGAGTCCTTAGTAATGGATCTTTAGAAAATCTATTTGTTTCCATGTGTTTTTGAATTCTTTTATGCCCATCAAAAATTTGAATTTTGTGAAAATGTTCACTTTTTTCATGATTTAATTGCAAAAAATTAACTGTTGTTTTCTATTTATTATATGTACAGTGACATTTCAAGCCTTTTTTTGTTTTCTTGTTGATAAGTATGGCTTATAAGTTACGAAAATCTGAAATCCAGTATCTTAAAGTGTTAGAATATTTCATTTGAAGTAAATTTAGTCTCAAACAGTATCAACATTAAAAGAAGAAATGTTTGGAATATGTCACTTTATATGTAATGATGTTAACATTCATGACCCAAAATATTTTTTTTCATGATATTCACTTTTTTGAGATACACTTTTTTGGAGATGCACTGATACATGTAGCATTCGTCCTGTTGCGGTCAGTCTGCCTATGTTTTCACCTGAAATGACTGGTCTTCTGCAGGCATCATGGTAATTTGTCGGTTCATCTGAATGAGACAAGCACTCTTACAGTTTAGAGGAATAATTAATTTGTCATCTGTAATAAGTTCTAATGAGCTGTGGAAGTCTTTGGAGCAAACCAAAAAATGCCATAAGAGGTGTTTTCTGAAAGGCCTTCACTGTCATTTTCAGCTCAATTATTCCAATTACAGTGCTCAGAGAGCCTTTGCTAGCCATCAATCCCAACCAGGGCCACTAATTGCAAACAGACTTTGACACTGAACTGCGCTGGAAGTTAATTGATGGCTTTAGATAATGTCTGTGTTCAAATGTGAGTGAAAAAGTCAGAAGTCTTCAAAACTTTTAACACTGAGAGAATGTTTCATATCATCATTTGCTTAATAATGTGGTTTTTCTCCAAGCTAGCCTACCAAACATTTGTACTGGATTTGTTTAATGGTTTAGTTATATCCCAGTCAAATAAGGACACATTTTATTTATTCTAAACATTAAACCTCACTAGCTCTAATGTAAGATACAGTTTAAAAATGATCAGTTGGGCTTAAAATAAGGCAATGAAATTGCTTTCAGTGATTCACAGTGTCAACAGTCTATAACAGAACACATACATAGTGAGGTTTTGTTCAAATGTTCAGATAATAAGACACAATATTGGGGTTTATTTGTCATTAAATGGAAAAATTACATTAGTTGTTGGCCATTTTTATCCTAATTTTAGCTTCTACAATGAAAATTTTCCTTATTCTTGACCCCACATCACCCTCTGCTAACTACTCTGCAACTCATTGTAATGGCTATTGATGGTTATAATATAAAATGACTTTTACATTACATTACATTATTTATATTAAAATAGTCTACAGTATTGGAATGATATCAGCCATATTCCATTGTTAATATTAGTTATTATATCAGACTCAAAAATTCCCCTTAAATGCGTCCTCATAAAGTACTCATAACTCACACAATAACATGAAAATAAGATAATAGTGAACACTTTGTATTCAAAGCTGAAAGCAGTTCTGGTCCTGTTAAATTTTGTGTGAAATAAATGTCTTCTGAGTTACGCATTTCACAAAGAAAAGTAAAAAAAACTCTGGAAGGTGGATCATAATGGAAAGACATTAAACTCTTCCACCTTTTTGAAGGTCATTTGAGCTTTCTTTTCTAAAATGTTTGTGCGGTGATTTTAAGATAATGCTGGAAACAGAGTTTCATTAATAACAGCAGTGCAAAAGATTTGAAAGTGGATGTATGGCCGAGTGTGAGTGTGGCTGTCTGGCCAAACAAGAGGTCTGTTTTCCACCTGCGGGCATCTGAATAATCAAATTCATCCTGTTTTCCCTTTTCCTGTGACTTTTCCAGAAGTGTTCACTCTTTTTTCCACAAAAGTTAGGAAATGTTGATGTGCTTCTAAAGGAAAAATCTAAATCTTGTCTGGTTCTCTTCAGGCCTAAAAAAGATGACTGAACTACATATGATGGTTTATATATACACTCCCAAAAAGCGATTGCACAGGTTAATTTTTGTTCCCAAAAAATACAAACAATGTCAATGTAAAACATGGTCCTTAAGGTCCTGTTGTGTATCTTAAAGGTTCACTACATTTATCTTTCCTGCAGAAAGAAGAATATTTGTATTTTTTCATAAATTCAGACCTATTTTTATTTTTTATATTTTACTCGATTTTCTCCCCAATGTGTTTAGTAGCCAATCTACCCACTCATTAAATGAATGTCACTACATATAGATTATATTCATTTCCATTAACTAATTCTAAATATTTCATAAAATTTCAATTATTTAAATGTTTAAAGCTCACATTAATGGTTAATGACTAATGGAGTTTAATGTCAATATGACTTGGTTATTTATTGTATATTATTTACTTTTTTATTTTTTTAATAAATCACCCATTTGTTGACTCTCTCTATCACTTATAATGTTCCTGACTCTAGACTAACACAGGCCTCCTCTGATGCATGTGAAGTCAAACTCACGCACTTGGAGGAGAGTGCAGGATCACCAGTCCTGATGGATTGCCTGGGAGATGCCTAAACCAGCTGACATTACTTAGTAGATGGGGAGAGAGTGCCATGTTACCTGTCCAAAGAGAGCACAGCCAATTGTTGCCCTCTCGGTCCCCAGCTGCCAATGGCAAGCAGCCTGACCTGGGATTCGAACTTGTGATCCTCTGATCATAGTGACAGCACCTCTGCTGAGCCACTCGAGGCCCTCAGACCTTTTTTCAACAGTGAAATACATGGAGTCAAGGCAGGGTGAGGACAAAAAGAAGTACTTTTATTTTTTCTGTATTTTACCCATCCTTTACCCATCCATACAGTAAATGCACACAAACATTAGGGGCCAGTGAGCACATGCATACCTTATGCAGCCATCTTAGCTGCAGCACCCATGGAGCAGTTTGGTGTAAGGTGCGTTGTTCAAAAACACTTTACTCATTTTCCCTGCTGGTCCAGGGATTGGAACCAAGCCTACTTCTCTAACCTTTAGGCCACGGCTGCCTCAATGTAATTTAAAAGTTACAATCTGGCACTGTTATGTTCCCTAAATATAGGTCTTGAAGAAGTACCCTTAAGGATCACCTCAGGGACATTAAAGGTTCTGCCTAAGTAATGGTACTGCCTAAGTGACGTTTAGAGTGTAGGCTTATGTATAGTTAATTTAAACAAATATGATCATTCAGACTTGGAGGAATCACTATAAAATACTATAAAATCACATTAACTCAACTTGCATTGGAACATTAGAATTTCCTAACAAATTCTCCAGTTAGTTTCTTCCACATATTGAACTTTATACCTGGTATTATCATTCCCTAACATAAAACTGCAAATGAAAGAACCATGTTGCCTTTACTGTCCAGTTAACACTAATGCATCACAAAAGTTTCAGTATGGTGCAAAAGTTCATTTGCATTCATGATTGAATTCAAAAAAGTAAACTGACACATTTATATTTATTAAACATAAAATGGTATTCCAATATATTTTTTTATTTTAATGTTGATACTGTTTAAATAGTAATTTACTCAAACTTGAAATAAAATATTTGAATAATCTGAGGATTTCTGATTTTTTATAAGCCAAATTGATCAACATTAAAACAACAAAGACTTGAAATCTCACTTTACATGTACCGGTAATAATTTTAAAATAAGACAGTTGATAAGACCATTATTTACAATTATGAACAACAATGAACTATATTCTTTTTTATTGGGCTCTATATGCAAAACAGGTTTTGGGTTTTTAGATCCCTTCACTCCTGCATTACACTAGACATGCATCTCTCACTATCCAGTATGTAACATGATTTATGACTTAGCAAAGAAAATCTGGTTCACTTGCAAAATCTGTTTATATACGAGGTTGTGATTGAGCCTTTATTTGACATCTTGGGAAACATCTGGTTTGGCTCCACTACTGCGTCATTTTTGAAAGGGCTATCGATTATCAGATGAAAATTTTACCTTTCCTTCCACAAACTACTTAAAGTAAAATGCTTCCTTAGAAACAAACCGTGAAAAGGCAGTAAATAGTAAACTATTCAGCCTCAACAGCATTTAAGACCAGGATGTTGTAAGACCACCAGCCCATCTTATTTCCAACCACCCCCCACATCCTCCAGTTCTCCATAGTGCAGTGATGGGAGGCTTTATACTCCTCACCCTATACCTGGCTTTAGGCATGGTGCCAATAGGTTTGTGTTTAGATTCAGTTTTATTTTACGATTTATTTTGCATTCACTGTAAATCATACTGTGTCCTAAAACGCATTATTGTACATTTGGGGTAAAGAAAAATATGTAGATATGATTTCTGGGTGAATTATGCCTTGAAACAACAAGGGTCATATAGTAGTCCTTCAATGAGAATGTGTTGATCCACATACAGTCCTTGGCTTTACAAAATCTGACAGAACCTGATGGCATAATCAGTTTAGTATCACTATATATACTGTGCCATGTGGTTGCTAAAGAGTCTATGCACCTCATAACTCTCATTCTCGCGTGAGAGCCGTATTGACTGTAGCGGCTGCACAGAGGGTGTGAACTGTGTACTTGTTCTCTAGTCCATGTGGCAATCACAGCAATATTAAGTTTTGGGATCAGGTAAATCCTCCTCTGTTGACACTGCAGGGTTTCTAGAGGCAAAGACCTTGTACTGCACCATCGGTCCTCTGTTTGCTGAGGTGCGGTGTTAAAGAGCAGTTTCTTCGAAATGCTGATTGTTTCCGCCCCAACACTTTTCCTGTTTGCTTTTCAGTAATGATATTTTCAGTAGTGATATTCTAGGCCTCATTACACAAAGTACCTGTTTATGTCAGAGTAATGATGGTTTCAAAGAAGGCTTGGCTACAGTTCTGCTGCAAGCTGTGCAGTGGAGAAGATCCAAAGCAACCCATGGTGTTACTGTATAATTATAATGATGGAAGGCATAAAATTAATGTTGAAAGCTTTTAAAAATATTTTAAGCATGATTATTGTATTATTTTTGTTTTGTACAAAACTCATCAACCTCTCAAATCTTGTCCCAACAATCAGAAGCCTAAGCAATGACCTGGCATTCTGAAAATGTAAATAATTCATGCCCACAAAGTCGGCGAAGGCTAAATAGAAAATCATTTTCAGGTGTCCATGCATCTCCTGAAGACCAAAAAAACTTTCATAAAGAACTGCTCATAAGATGGTTACAAAGGAACTTCCTCAAGAGGGGTGAGCTGTAGACTTTGCCATGGCCCTGACAATCTACTGACCTAAACATCATCAAAAATCTGAGGAAAGCGTACAAGATGGCCCATTTTGGGTAAAAAAGAACAAACAAAAACAAGTACAATTTAGTGTTAAAGACTCTTAGTTGTTAAACAAAGTTGTGATAAAAATAACAAAATAAAATAAAGTAAGTTTGCATAAAATAAAAAGAAATGCTTGGCCTTTTGGACATCAGGTAATTTTTAGTCACTTAAGTATTCATAGGAACAGATTTTGACTGTGTCCCAAAGGTCTGTATGCCACGATGTACTCAACTCTGGGAAAAAACAATGTTCATCCCAATCTCCAGAACTGAACCACAGTGAAAACCTTTGGAATGTGATCAAAAGAAAGCTGGACAAGCCATCAAACAAAGCCAAGCTGCTTGAACATTCAATATCATAAAGTCACTCAACAATGTGTAAGGACGACATGCAAAATAAGGCAACCAAATACTGATTTCTGAATTATTTTTAAGTTATAACAACAATATTGTAATCCATATTTAAAGGTGGTGATGATTAAAGCAAATCTGAGCTTGGTTTCTTTGTATTATTTGGGGTTGGAAAACACTGCATCTTTGTCCTTTATACCAGTTGTCATTTTCTACAAAGAAATGCTATACTTTTTTATTTGCAATTTGGAAAATGTAATAAAAAATGCTGCAATGTTTATTAAAGTAATGTTCTTCCAGTTAGGAATGCTTTTTCAAATACAAAAATAACTTTAGCATTTAGGAACTACTCACTGAACTCGCCTGCAAACCCTGGCACTCAATTGTTTGCATGTGCATGGCTTCAGAAGGGGGCATAGGAGAAAAAGTGGATTATACCATTTGTAAAGCAGTGGGGGGAGGGAAGATTGCTGTATTTTCCTCGTTAAAATATTTTGTTTAAACTATATGTACTTTCTATGGATCTTTTTACAGTTTTTATTTCAGCTTATGAGAAAACTTACATTAAAAAAGACTTTTTTCTCTTATTTTTAGGGCTGCTCAGACAGTACCCCTAAAATGAGATAGAAATGTTGCAGTGGTGCAGTGGTTGGCCTACTGCTTACACTCTCTGCCTGGAATGTGCTTTAGTGTGAGAATATGAAGCATATGTTTGCAGAATGACTGTATCGTATTGAAATACCTGTGAGAAATGCCTCAGTGTGTACTTAACCCTCACTGCAAGCTCAGAGCAGCTGTCGGGATGGAGAATGACTCAGGATCTTATAGAAACCAGCCCACAACTGAGGGAAGGGTCATCCTGCCTAGTTTATATGAACTTATTCAACACTTAGTTGAACCAGCAATGTAGAAAACAATGTCGGAGCATTGAATTTACACAAGGAGGCAGAGTTTTTCTTTTGAAGGGAGGGGGCTATATTGGGCTCTTGTTCAATCAGGGGTTTGGTCAGTCTCTAAAATCTACGTTTAAAATACTGCAACATTATTCAGTTTCGCTTTGTATTCCAGCCCCAAGATCTACCAACAAACTGTCAGGGATTGAACTGTTTCTTACACTTTCTGCTCTGCTTGATTGTTGTGAATGCTTAATTTGGATAGGTACATAGTCGCTTGTTCTGTACAGAATTTAAAATCTATTTGCCATTTATATCATTTACACTACCACAATTCAGAAAAGTATATTTTATTACTATTATTATTACTATTTATTCACTTTTGTTCACATATTTGAACTTTCCTGAAGTGTGGGGCTCTGGGTAATGCCACCATGCTGACTCAGCTACTGACAGAACCTGTGTGTAAGTGATAATGTATAGTCTGTTGATCAGAAACAGAAAATAAACCCCAGGAGGATTAATAGGATCCTGCAGTGGAGGGGCCTTGTTTTGTCCTGAAGAGATATATTTTCCTATTCTGGACTAAGCACTACCATTTTTATTAAACAACATATTGCCAAAACAATAAAACAACCTTCAAATTATATTTCATTTTATTGATCTTATTGTAGTTTTGTGACTTTTGATGAAGGACATTTATGCATTGCAGATGTTGCATAGTTAGGCAACCTGTAGACTTGTCAACATTATGCAGATTAATAGGTATAGTAAGTATTAATAATTATTCTATTTATTGATGTTAAATCTAATGGAATTTTAAGGTTTCAATTTGTTTGCTTGTTTGTATGTTTCTAATTCTTTTTATTTTTCCTTGTCTTTTTTTATAACTGGGCCTACAACACTCAAAGGATCCATTCTCTCCTTAATATTGAAATTGACAATAAAATCTTCTGTTTTATTAATATTTTTTGCAAAGTGTTGCCAAATAGCTGCTTTAACAGGAGCCACTGTTTTATACACAAATTACCAAAAAATTTCATTAGAACTGATGTGGCACATTTCCTGGGAAAAGGGCGTGGCCACAGTGACCAGCAGGTTGGTTCAGCACACAGTTTGAGTGACCAAAAGTACTTCACACATATTCAACAGAAAACCATCACCAAGTGCCAGTATCCAAAAGAACATACATAATAAGGCCAAGAGTGGCTCTGTCAGATTACCTTAGCACTTGTAGTTAAAATAAGAGTCTATACAGCTCATAAGCCAGCTTGGTCAGCCTAGCTCAGTTGTTTTTCTCTCTATTCTCTTCTCTGTATGTGTGGTGTGAGCAGCCTTTAAGCGCCTGGAGCCACACCCCTAACTTCATACACCTGGAGATTGATTGGATCAGGGGTGAGCCCAGGTGAGAGACTTGTCCTTCATTCCTGCCACCTCACTGTCACACTGGTGAACAGACTACTTGTGGGATAACATGAAAGACGTGAATCAGAAGTACAGGGTGTCTCCTGATTAGGTGGTGATGTGTCTGCATGTAGACGTGCATTTTTTGCAGCTTTCCATTTTCATTGTGTCTTCTGAACTGAGATTAATATCCAGTACACTCACACCATGAACACTTCCTCCTGTATAGTGTTCTGATACGTTATCCACGGATTGTTGCATAACTCGCAAGTTGAAATAATCAATACCCCTTGCTGTGTCCACAAGAATAACTGAAGGATTTAATATCACACTGCTGCATCAGGAGACCAATGGAGATGGTTGGATGGGCGCCGGCTTCCACTCCAACAGCCGCAGATATTAGTCGTCAGAAATTAACAAAAATCTAGCCACATTATGATCATGCATGTCAGCCTTTTTCACACAGACTGAGATACATTTAATCCTAATTTCATCACCATATCTTCATTAGTATTAAAGTTATTAACAGTAATTTGGGTAAAGAAGCAAATGGACACCCTGTACAAAACCCATTGCCATAGGCAGTGGTCAATGCAGTCTATGCAATGGAACATTCTGCAGCATTTTGAAGAGCTGTTTAATTATTTTGACTTTCTATAAACCAACATTGTTGTAACAAAACTTCATATTGAAGTGGTAACTTGACAGTTACTTAACTTTACATTTTTGACAAGTCAAATCAAGTTTTTATTTACAAAATTGACAAAAAATTATGCGATTTAGCTAATGTTCTTAAGGCACTATAGCTTATGTCTGTTCAGGATTTGAAGTCATTGGTGAGTCTGACCAGATTTTTATGTTAGTCCTGTGCCAGTGTATCCATAGAAACTAGTACAGCAAAGACAGATGGTTCTGTGCCTTTACAGTAACAGAGGTGAATGTGAATTCCATTCACTCTGGAACAGCCTTCATTTTCTCTATTACTGTGAAGCCAGGGGATTTAGATACGCCTTAAAAACTGCAGCAAAACTTTCATTTCATTCAATCAGGTGATGATGAGAATTTACAGGACTTGTGCAATAAACTAGTTTTATTTCTACATTATTATACATTAGCAAGAATCCACCTTGATCTTTTGCATGGCATATGAAAAGAGTCAGTGAGGTTTAAGACTCATGTATATCATGGTGAATGTAGTGCTTTTAATCCCTGCTGCCATGTCCACATTTCTCTTCTTACTGTCACAAGGACAAAACATACCTATTAACTTCCTAGAATTAGGAACTGAACTGAACTGAATCATTAGTTATTGCACTACAAAAGAACAAAACTTTAGCAAATGAAGTATTCTTATATATTATAACACTTTTCTACCTTTACATTTACAACATTTAGTAGATGCTCTAATCCAGAACAAATGACCTAGTGCTTTGTTGTAAACTCAGAAAAAGTATATTTACTAAAATTAACAGTAGCCTTTGCTAATACAAATACACTATATGTCCAAATGTTTGTTCACACTTCTAATTAATGCATTCAGCTACTTTAAGTTGCACCCATTGCTGACACAGATGTGCAAATGCACACACACACAGTGTATCTGTAAAGAAGTATTGCCAATAGAATAGGACAGTTGAGTGGATAAACATAAACCTATTGGCACCATGTCTATAGCCTAATGCCAATACGTTTGGGATGAGTTGGGGATGATATTCAGTGAGTTTCTGCAATACCAATATTATTTAACACAAACTGCAGGAAAGCAGACCTTTGTGAAAAAAAATCTGTTGCTATGTAATTGCCATTAAAAAATTTGAAGACTAATAATGAATAAAAATTCTCATAGTTGCAGCATTACCAACTGAATCTGGTTCAGACACTTATACAATAAAATGAGAAAAACAAAATTATTACCTAAATATTAAGCATTTCTAGAGACATGTATTGTATGTCAATAATGTCAGACGTTCCTAAAACCACTGACAGACTGCTGAGGTAATAAAATGAAGCCCTTCAGGCAACAGATTCAGTGATGCTAATTGGCTAAATTTCTGTTGCTATGCAAGTATCCTGTCAACAGGTCAATGATTGGCTGCTGCTTCTCTGACTGGCTGATATTTCTGTCACCTTAGAAGAGAAAGAGAATTATATATTATGTTTTTGTGCCTGTTTAGCACATACATACTTAAAATCTGTAGGTAATTGGTCATTTAAAAAAATGTACAAAAAAACACATCATTTCATTAAAAAAATGAAAATAATTTCCACCAAGGAGAGCATCGTCCTAGCACGCTCTATTGGCCAGCTGCCACTGGTCTTGAAGGTAGTCTTTCCTGCTCTTCCCTTAAAGGTTAGCAGATCAAGTTGTGCCGTGTTTGAAGTTCTAAGAGCTTGAGGTACAGAGCATGCCATCAAGACACTCAAAGCACTTTCATGTCTGAGACTACCACCAATGTGAAGCATTCACCAGGATGATGTGAAAGCAACCATTCTACACCTAAAGGCATTAGTTATTAGACAGAGAGTTGAGGAAAGACTAAGTCAGTTTTTGAAGATGGGTATGGTTAGGAGCGGGACATTTAGCCAGGACATCAGTGTAACACCCCTACTATTTTAGAGTAAATGACCAGGGATTTTTTTCTGGTCTACCTCATCAGAAAGACAGTGCCATTTTTACAGTACCATGTCATTTGTCATTGCAAAGGGACACTGGGATCCATACAAGACACAGGAATAGTGTTTTTTTTTTTTTGCATTATTTGAAAATACCAGGCAGACTTCATAGTGTGTGAAAATTATTGATCAATAGAAATGCTTCAGATTGTCACACAATCTTTCCCATTAAAGTTCACATTAAGTTTGTTAAAATGAAATTTGTTAACTAAATTATACAATTTTAATTTTTATTTAAGATATAAACCAACACTGTAAAATACTTCAGTAAAATGTACTTTTAAACACTGGCAGCTGCGGTTGCCAGAATTTCTAAGTAAAATATAGAGTTGCAGTGTATAAGACATTAGAGTAACCTTTGGCAACCGTAAATTTTATATTTAAGAACTATTATGTTTGCAGTACATTACTGTGAATAAAACAAATATACTGTAAACACAGAGTATTTACATTTTTAAAAATTTGTTTGCTGTTTTACTGTTCCATTCTGTGAAAGCTGACTCTGACAACCACATTTTAAAATGTTTTTACTGTGTATGTTTTATTCACAGTAATGTATTATAAACAAAACAGTAATATAGACAACTGTAAATTTTATGCTGAAATATTAACAACAGCCATTATTTGTTGTAAATATTAACACATTTTT
>BRDA01007972.1:8978-19129 GCA_036984385.1 Crenuchus spilurus | reverse complement strand
GAGAGAGAGAGAGAGAGAGAGACAGAGACAGAGAGAGAGAGAGAGAGAGAGAGAGAGAGAGAGACAGAGACAGAGAGACAGAGAGAGAGAGAGAGAGAGAGACAGAGACAGAGGGAGAGAGAGAAGGGGGTGGAGGGCATCACCAGGCCAGAGATCTGAACCAAAGCCTAGAACACTTTCACACAGTTTCGGTCTAAATGTGGGAGGACACAGATGTGTTCAGGGTGAAACCAATTTAGCTTGAAATTTCTACACTAATTGAACTTCTCTTACTGACCCTGCACTGACCTTTAGATTAAAAACATGCTTATGTGTACAGGAAGTGTTTATTTACTCTAATATTAGCATAAGCAGTGTTACTACGCTAAGTCGGGTAAGCTCTGTGTGAATGTGTTCTTATATGTATATTGAAAATACATACTTGGCCCACATGTACCATAACAGATGTGGTCCAGTTCTGGCAGAGACATGGCAGTGTTACCTACATTTGGCTGATATGTGGCCCTATTGTGGTGTATATGTGGCCCACATCTTTCAACCGGGAGCGGTCCACCCAAGTGCCGTCAATCCAGGCGACAAGTGGGCCAAATGAAATGGAGGATGAGGGCCAGATGTGGGCCAGAATAATTTTGCTATCTTGGTTATTTTAATAATATGTAATTAAGACTGTGTTTGTGTGTTTGTATTCACATTATATGTGTGTGTGTGTGTGTGTGTGTGTGTGTAGTATATATAAATGTGTGGGCTGTAATGAGGGCTGATGTTCTGTATATAAACTAAAGTGAGTAACATAAGTTGGAGTGAGGGAGGAGTAGGATGTACTGAAAAAAGGAAAAAAGGTACAGCATCGATAACAATGAGGAAGAGGCGAACAGAGGGAGGGAGAGAGAGAGAGAGAGAGAGAGAGAGAGAGAGAGAGAGACATCCTGTTTTGGAAACACATGCTGTGTTCTGTGTTTGTGCATTTGAGCTACTTTAAAGCACATTAAGTTTTGTTTGTTTCGCTTCAATTCGTTTGGAACGTGCTGTGTTAACTTCTGACTGATATATATTTATATATAGTCATTCAAGAATATTATGACCACCTACCTAATTGTCCCTGACAGTTTCCTCATCCATCCTTTGTTCGTTATAGACGTTAACTGCTACACTGTGTTGTTGATTGCTTTGTACGACTCGCTGGAGTTGATTTTCCCCTCTGGCATCAATTGGGCACCTATGTTATGCTGTTGGGAGACATTCAATGCACAATGAGTCCGTTCTCGGTACACCTTCACTACATCTTCAGTGCAGGCTTGGAGGCATCTTGGATTGAGCATCTCAGAGTGGAAACATATACTGTGGTCAGATGTAGAAATAATAAAGAAATAAGAAATGCACTGTTATCAGCAACAAGTCCAAAAGCCAGGGTCCTTCATGGTATGGGGGGTTGCATCAGTGCCATTAAGACAACAGCTTTTCCAGAGACGCCCTTCATTTTTCCACAAGACAATGCAAAACCACATTCTGCACATATTACAACAGCATGACTGTGGACAGTCTGTTGCACAACTTAAGACATGTTTGCAGGGACACCTGAATCAGTGTGTCGCTTGGGATGCTCAGCGCTAAGACATCTATAAGTCTTGTTAGAAGGGACAGCGTTTTCAGTCCCAACCTTTTTTGAAAAGCACTATAAGCCTGAAATGCAGGAATGGATGTATATTAACAAATGACCTGACAAAACATTAAATATGTACATACTGTCGGCAATGAAAGAAAATCGTTTCCATACCGTCCCCACATTGTTCTGATTTGGAGCTGTACATATGATCCCACATCCTGACATAGTTAAAAAGTGTGTGTGTGTGTGTGTGTGTGTGTGTGTGTGTGTGTGTGTGTGTGTGTGTGTGTGTGTGTCTGTGTGTGTGTGTGCGTGTGTGTGGTCAGAGGACACAGGATAAGCATTGTGGCAGCGGTCAGCTGTGTCAGGTCACAGGGGAGTTTGCCAGGAGTGTTAGAGTAACGAGGGAGGCATCCTCCTGTCGAGGAGGAGAGAAAGAGCAGCGCACACTCACATGTCTCACACACACACACACACACACACACACACACACACACTTTATTTACAGCTGGCTGTGACCGGTCCAACACACATCGTCCCGGAAAGCAGCCTGCGTACCTCCCTCAGCTTTATTGATCTGAGAGCTGTTTGTTAGCTGCAAGATTAACCTCTCAGATAGAGAGAGAGAGAGAGAGAGAGAGAGAGAGAGAGAGAGAGAGAGAGAGGGCAGTAGAAACACAGAAAAGAGAAGAGAGTGATAGAAAGAGAGATTTATATTTACAGAAAGGGAATGAAACAGTAAAAACAAAAGGGAGAGAGAGAAATTCATAGAGAGAGCAATAGAGGGAGAGAAGAATGAGAGAAAGAGAGATAGAATGAGAGAAAGAGATAGAATGAGAGAGAAAATGCTACAGAGAGAAAGCAGAATGAGAGAAAGACATAAGAGATGTATTCATAGTGAGACAGAGAGAGCAATAGAGATGAGTGATAGAAAAAGAGAGAGATTAAGAGAGAAAGAAAAACAGAGTGAGAGATTGAAAGAGAGCCATGAAGAAAGAGAGAGACAAACAAAAAGAGAGATATAAAGACATTTATAGAACGAAAAAGAGAGAGAGAGAGAGAGAGAGAGAGAGAGAGAGAGAGAGAGAGAGAAAGAGAGAGGGAGGGAGGGAGGAGTGTACCCAATAAAAGCTTAATGGACTCCAAAATAGCCTCTCTTAATTGAGAGGAAGAGGGAAACAACCCAGAACAATGCAGAGGAAAAGGAGCATGTGATGGTAATGACGGAGGTCGGGACTGACCAGAATTCCTCCCCAAACCAACACAGCATGTCCAGAGAGAACCTCGGCTGCTTTCCCTGTTAGCCAATCACTGACCAGTTTATCAGTACATGCTGCCCTATGGACGGGTCACTGCTGTTAACATTTACACTGTGATAGAGAAATACACACACACACACACACACACACACACACCATGAGGTAGTTGATTAGCAAACTCGTTTGTAGTCCAAATTTAGCAACTGTAGAACTGGTGCTGTGAAGCTAACCTTCCTAACAAACACTAGAGCCCAATAGTCACCTAAATTAATCGTCATTTCTCACTAAAACCCGTCTCAATGTAAATCTTAATTAAAGTCCCTAAATTAATTTAGGACACGTTATCTTTCATTTAACATCCGACTGAGTATTGTTATTAACTTTATTAACTAATTAACTTCATTCATTGTTCTACTTCACAGTAAATTGTCCTAAAACATGTAGACTAGACTGTGAGACCTGGATGTGCTTTGAGCAAAATTGTGCAGATGTATCTCTGCAGAAACGGCTCATTTTGGTGACGAGTTCTAGCCTTTCAGCTCCAGGCAGCTAAACTCAAAAAGCCAAAACTGGACTCCAGTCATGTCTTGACTGATCATTTGGGGTGAGCTGAAAAAAATCTGTAAATTGTACCATTTGCAGAAACACACAAACAACTAAGACACACACACACATTTTTTTCTGTGAATTGTGGGGACACGGCATAGACTTACTCAAACTGTAATCCCCAACCATACCCTCAAAACATGTCTTTGCCTTAAAACTTCATGATTTACTTTGCAGAGACCAGCTTTGTAGAAAGGTCCCCAAAACCTGGGTGTTTAATCAGGTCTTGGTCCCCACAACATGTCATAAACCTGACACATACACACAAGCACCCTCTGGTAGTACTATACTACTGAGGACATTCCATTCACTTGTGTAATACTGAGTAAAAATAAACCTAAACCTAAACTTAACCTTAGCGGCCAAAGGTCAGTGCTTCTGCTATTTTTTAAATTTAAAGTTTGTAATGAAAACAACAGTTCTTGTGAGGACCGAGAAAATGTCCCCACTTTTATATGCATATTCCTATTGTCCCCACCAGAGTGAAATACACACACACACACACACACACACACACACACACACACACACACACAAACACATTCCACCACCAAGCCCTAGACACACTCTCTCTCTCTCTCTCTCTCTCTGCCTACATTAATCCTCCTCCACTCTGTGCTCAGTCAGTAAACCTCCTCCTCTCCTCTCCTCTCCTCTCCTTCTCTCCTGTGTTCTGTTATAAACTAATCCCTGCGGACTGATTCTCTTATTGCGGATCAGCTCCACACGTCTCACTTTAACTTCTGTAGCTTCTCACCACTTTCCTCTCGGACGGATTAGGAGCGTCACAGACGGACTGCAGCCGCACTATTGTCCTCTGGACCCGCTCAGGCTCTGCTCTGGTTCTCTGGACCTGCTCTGGTTCTGCTCTGGTTCTGTTTTGGATCTGCACAGGTTCTACTCTGGTTCTCTGGACCTGGTTTTGCTCAGGCTCTGCACACGTTCTACTCTGGTTCTCTGGACCTGCACAGGTTCTACTCTGGTTCTCTGGACCTGCTCTGGTTCTGCTCAGGCTCAACTCTGGACCTGCTCTGGTTCTGCTCAGGCTCTGTTTAGGCTCTGTTGTGGACCTGCTCAAGCTCTGCTCTGGATCTGCTCAGGCTCTGTTCTGGTTCCGCTCAGTACACACACAGTATTGACAGGGCTGGTGTGTGTGTGTGTGTGTGTGTGTGTGTCGGTCACTGTAAACTTTCTCAGCTGTTTGTTCTGTCACCGCTGAAAACGAGCTGATATCTTCAAAAACCTCCAGTTTACAAACACCTGACAGCTGCAGACATGCTGACAAGACACGTCTGAGGTACAGTTTCCCTTTGATCTCCTTTATTCTCCTGTATGGAGAAATATATCAGTAAACATATGACCTCCAGCACCTCATTATCTCACTTTATTACACAGTGAACTGCTTAGATATTCTTTTCAGATACTAAGTCAATATTTTTGAGATATTAAGTCACTGAGATACTAAGACTTTATTTTGGGAAAAAAAAAGTGATTATTTTTGAGATATTAAGTCGTTGAGATGCTGAATCATTATTTAGATATATTAAGTCATTATCTTGAGATACTAAGTCATTACTTTGAGGTACTAAGCCACTGAGATACTAAGTAATTATTTTGTGATACTAAATCAGTATTGTGAAGTCATTATTTGAGATACTAACTCTTTGATTATACTACATCATTATTCTGAAATACTTCTTATTTTGATATACTAAGTCATTATTTTTGAGATACTTATTATTTTTGATATACTAAGTCATTATTTTGAGATTTTAAGTCATTATTTTCAGGGGCTAAATCGCTGAGATAACGAGTAGTCATTCAGAGATACTAAGTCATTATTTTGAGGTACAGAGTGAACTGTTAAGATATTCTTTTGAGATACTAAGTCAATATTTTGAGATATTAAGTCACTAAGATACTAACACATTATTAAAAAAAAATAGTCATTATTTTTGAGATATTAAGTCGGCGAGAAGCAGAATCATTATTTAGATATATTAAGTCATTATTGTGAGATACTGTCATTAATATGAGTACTAAGCCACTGAGATACTAAGTCATTATTTTGTGATACTAAGTCAGTATTGCGAAGTCATTATTTTGACATACATTTTTGATATACTAAGTCATTATTTTGAGATACTAACTCGTTGATATACTACATCATTATTCTGAGATACTTCTTATTTTGATATACTAAGTCATTATTTTTGAGATACTTATTATTTTGATATACTAAGTCATTTTTTGAGATATTAAGTCATTATTTTCAGAGGCTATATCACTGAGATAACAAGTAGATATTTTGAGATAGTAAGTCATTATTTTGAAATATTAAGTCATTATTTTGAGAGGCTAAATTGCTGAGATTACAAGTAGATATTTTGAGATACCTAGTCTTTATTTTGAGATTCTAAGTTGTTATTTTGAGGTAATAAGTCACTGAGATACTGAATAATTATTTTGAGATACTAGCTTATTATTTTCATATGCTAAATCATTATTCTGATATACATATTATTTTGATATGCTAAGTCATTGTTTTGAGATACTAAGTCATTATTTTAAAAGATTTCATTGTTTCCCTATAAATATGTCAAATATTGAGAAATGAAAACCCTGATGTGCAGGTGGAAATGAGTTTCCATAGACAGATAGAGACTGGTTTGGGAAAACGCAACAGGATAGTTACAACTGATAAAAACATCCCCTCTAAATGGAAACACAAAGGACATTTTGCAAACACTAATGTATACATAGTTAAAGTTAAGATTTTGACATTGATATTTTTTATAATCTGATGAGAATTTTCTTTTAAAGGGACTTTGTACCTCAGTAATGGGGTAGATTGTCCCAAGAGCATGATTCACCAAATCATTCACGCCATGTAAAGCATTCCGGTCTTTAAATCTGTGTTTAATTGAGTTGGTAATCCACTTTTAATACAAGGAAACAGGTCAGGTTTCTTACTGAAACAGATTTAAAAGTTCCATGTGTGCTTTACACTCAGAATGGTATGGGGAATAACTCTTATATTAACATTAACAATGTTATATTAACATTTTTAATACATAACCTTAATGATATCATATTAACTCAACAGTACAGCTGTCTCAAAAACTGCACTTTTACATTTGCACAGTCTAATACCTCAAAATGGAAAATACATATAATCCCATATTTGGATGTCTTATGTTGGTTATGGTGATATATATTTGTCTGTTAGGTTAGTGCAGTGAACGTCTTGTTCAGTGTGTGAAAAATGGGTCACAAAGTAGATGTTAATGATTGTATTGTATTTGGGGGTTTAAGGTCAGAGTGTGAAGGAAGTAGCTGAATGTGCAGGTGTATGGAAGTTTATAATATTACAGGTCTACCAGCAATGCTAACAATGCCAGTCTACAGGACATTCTCCTCAGAATTGTGGTGGACAGCACACAAGGCTGAAGCCCTCTTGCTGCCACTCTGCTCCATATGTTCATGGTCTGCAGGTCTTGGTTGTGAAGAATCTGTGCTGACTTCTAAAAGCAATTCTTGTCTAGAAGTTGTCTAGAAGTCTTTCTTTTCATCTGTCAGCCACAGTTCTGAGCAGAATGTCCTGTAGACTGGCATTGTTACCACTGCTGGTAGACCTGTATGACCGTACACTTCCATACACCTGCAAATTCAGATACTTCCTTCACACTCTGACCTTTGGCATCGAGATACAATCACTCCTTTTAGCCAATCATTACCATCTGCTCTGTGATACATTTTCTAGCTATTACACAAGACATTCACTGCACTGTACCACTGCTTCTCAATCTATAAATCCTGTCACACACCCTGCAAGTATTTATAGCCCAATCATTCTCATGGAACACCATCTGCACATACAAAAGATGAATTTACAAGTCATGACTAATTCATAATTTAGTCATGGCTAATCTTAATTAAGCCAATATCAAACCACTGTGCATGTAAATGTATCTAGTGTGATTTATAGCTTCTCTTCCTATGTCTTTCTTGATGTGGTCAGGTCTTCCGGTGATAAGGCTGATGCTAAAGATGGAGCCAGGTTTCCTGGAGTGGCTCCCGCTTTTAGTTCTTCTCAGCGGAGTGTCTTTAGGAGTTGTGAAGTTGGAGCCATTATCTCAGGATCAGCTTCAGCATGATGGACCATTGCCCATCCAGAACATCACTCTGGCTGTCATCTTACCACACAATAACACGGAGTACCCGTGGGCCTGGCCCCGAGTGGGTCCTGCTCTGCACATGGCTCGGGAGAAGGTGAACTCTGATCCCACCTTGCTGCCAGGACATCACATACAGCTGGTCTTCAGTAGCAGCGAAAACAAGGAGGGCCTATGCTCAGACTCAGTGGCACCCCTAGTTGCGGTGGACCTTAAGTTCGCCCACAAACCATGGGCCTTTTTCGGCCCAGGGTGTGATTATGCTTCCTCGCCCGTGGCCCGTTTCACCACGCACTGGGATGTTCCGATGGTGACGGCCGGAGCCCGGGCACTGGGTTTTAACATGTACTCGTCCATCACCAACACAGGGCCCACGCACAAGAAACTGGGTGAATTTGTGGTGAGAATGCACCACAACTTTGGCTGGCACAAATACGGAGTGGTCATGTTTCACGACAAGAAGAACGACGACCGGCCGTGCTATTTTGCCGTGGAAGGGCCGTACGCAGAGATGAGCGCAGACAACATCACAGCCAAGGACCTGGTGTTTAATGAGGATGAAGAATCGCTGTCATACTCAGAACTTCTCAACGGTATTAGCCAGCGAGGACGAGGTGAGTGCCTGCTGTTTCTGTAATGAAAGGACTTACTTTAGAACTGGAGCTGTGAGGGTAACTTATGATATCAACCACTAGAAGTCAGTAATTGACCATAAGCAATATACAAAGATCAGCCATAACATTAGCACCACCTTCTTGTGTCTACACTCATTGTCCATTTGAGCTCCACTGAGTATACAGGTGCACTGTGTAGTTCTACACTTACAGACAATAGTCCATCTGTTTCTCTGTATACTTTATTAGCCTCCTCCTGTTCTTTAATGATCAGGACCCCCACAGAGCAGATATTATTTGGTATGTGAATCATTTTCAGCACTGCAGTGACACTGACGTGGTGGTGGCGTGTTAGTGCGTGCTGTGCTTGTATGTTTGGTCAGACACATCAAAGCTGCTGGAGATTTTAAACACTGTGTCCACTTTATTAGACACACCTCCCTTGTTTGTCCACCTTGTAGATGTAAAGTCAGAGCTCAGCACAGTTTGTGTTGGTCCTGATGCTGTTGGCTGCAATATTTTCACTCCAGTATCCACTCTAACACACACTAACACACCACCACCACGTCGGTGTCACTGCAGTGCTGAGAATGATCCGCCTGCCCTGCAGGGGTCCTGCCCAGTAAAGTATACAGAGAAACAGATGGACTACAGTCTGTAAGTGTAGAACTACTAAGAGCTCAAATGGACAATGAGTGTAGATACAAGAAGGTGGTTTTAATGACTGGATGTACTAAAATGTACTAAAACCACACAACTCAGGAAATAATTATAGAGTGAATGGATAGATCTTACTAGAATGTGTCAAGAGAGGAAAGTATGAATAAGAAAACGAAGCTGGAAAGAAAGACAGAGCCCGAGAGATGTTGGCGAGAATAAAAAGTTGCTAAAAAAATCGTGTGAAGATAAAAGTGTGGATGTGTTTGAAAAAGTTTAGAAGAAGCTCACATACTGAGGCAAACTGAAGGATGGCAAAGATGGAGAGCAAGGCTGCCACTGACATTTATATTATTAATTTAATGAGATGCAGATATACTAAAAAAATTAAGTTTACAGCCTGACGTCTCTGGACTACAAACAACAACATCCTTAAAAAATTGTAAATGACTGTAAGAGTTCAGTCTTTCCATTGACTTGTTTTTATGCCACATCTAAAGTGTTTTTGCGTAACTGCGGTGGATTTTTTTTTTGGCTAAAATGTCTTAAATCTGCATAACATTTGTGAAATGTTTAGATGAAAACGAGTCATAGGCACACCATGGACAATAAACACAGAACACCATGCCTAACCGTCTTGAGCCATCACACCTACACACATACACTAAATATTCACAAGCCAGGTAACACACACACACACACACACACACACACACACACACACACACAGACACACACACACACACAATCTTCACCACTTTCAAGCCACATACATATATCATTGACAAACCCCCACAATTCACACTTACAATCCCTCGCTCCCTTTTTCTAGCTCCCTCTATCTATTCTTTTCTCTCTCTGACGAAGGCACTGATGTTTCTATGGAACCCACAGCACAAGATCACCAGCATTGCTCAGTGTGTTCCTCGTGCATTATTAAATGCTTAGAGTGATTATTTCAGTCTGTAATGTCTATATATGTTTTAAAGTCATGTAGGAAGAAATGTGAAGGGATTTTAATCCAGTATGAATCTGAGGTTGTGTATGTTTTACAGTATTAAAATAATTGTGAAATCATTTTATTCTGCTGTGTACCTCCAGTTGGTTTAGTTTTATAGACTGACAATAATAATAGTGTAGTGATTTTAATCCAGTATGAATCTGCATGGTGTGTAGTGTTTACAATCTGACTAAAAACTGTGTAGTGATTTTAATCCAGTATGAATCTGCATGGTGT